>JARHVA010000633.1:235000-475000 GCA_037957365.1 Torreya grandis | reverse complement strand
TGTTAATTTTCTTTGTTTGTATTTCCAAAAATAATTCCAACATAGTAAATTTTGAGAAACCTTTATTTAATATAGCACAAAACAATATGCACCAATGGTATAGAAAGACCATGATGTATATCATGTTATATGTGTAAGAACTGCAAGATTCATTTATAAAAGACTTAGTGCATCATGATATGGGAGACCATAATCAACTATTTGTAATACACATAATGATCTTGACTCAATAAGTAAGAATAAATAAAATTAAAATGTTCAATAAAAAGCTATGTAAACATGAAAAACAATGAAAATTATCACACAAATAATAATAATAATAATAATAATAATAATAATAATAATAATAATAATAATAATAATAATAATAATAATAATAATTCACATGAAAGATAAGTAAATGATTAATCAAGTAAATTACTAAATACAAAAAAGTAAACAGATGCTAATGAAAACACACAAGGAGGTAAATGACACACAAATTAAGAAAATGACTTTATAGACATCCTAGGCTAGAGTTGAACCTTTGGCAATGAAGATCCATGAAAACATTTAATGTCTTACAAGGAATTCCTGAGAAAATAGATCCATATTGTTTTGGATGGTGATGGAAAGAAAAATAAAGTCATGTTAAAGTGATGAATCATTTATATGATGGGATGATGGCGTTGGTGGACAAGATGACCCTAGAGACCCCATGTATCTAATTATTACCTACATAATCTATCATATACAAATTTTGGTTTGGAATATCAAGCCAAATGTATTTCTCCCAATACAAGAATGAATGAAAAAAATTTAGTGTAAAGTTGCAATAAATAGATGAATGAATTACCTCCTAATAAATCTTTTTTCTAAAATGATGATTAGTTTGATAGGTGAATATGAAACATGATCAATGGTTTACTAACACAAATATGAAGTTCAAACTTCAGACTAACATGCCATGGTCAAACAAAAAGATGGGATATGGATAAGTGAAAGAGGAGATGCAAAATGACTAATGGATATATATGCAAGCAATTAATTAAATGGGATGCCTATAAGTAACTAAAGTGTATATAGATAATGGATTTACACATCTGACCAAAAATTGGTTTTCACCATGTTACTTGCCCAAAGCAACATAAGAATGGTTTTCACCTTTGGAGGGATTTTTTTCTTTGATTTTTTGATTTGTTTTTCATTTTTTTTACACTTAGTATATGTAAAATAGAATTATAATGAATCAGGAATAGAATAATTTAAGGATAATTATATTCATGGGCTCATCAATCTCCTCTTCATCTTCCATACATAATTTGAAACCTCCATATCCATATTTTACAATGACTATATATGGACCCAACCATTTTGGTTTAAATTTTAATTTTATCTTGTTATGAATTATGTTTTGTTGGTTTTATTTGAGAACAAAATTACCAATATCAAATTACATATATTTAATCCTCTTATTGTATCTATGGTGAAGGCAATTCTAGTAGACTTATAATTGGTTTAGGGTGTTAATTAATTTCTCATCAAGTAGGTTGGGATCGCTTAGGCATGAAATGTGATAGGATTCATCATAAATTATATTTTGAAAAGATATATGTAAATATGGGATCTTGACTTCAATGGGTAATATTGATGTGATGCCATAAATAAGGGAGTATGGGATTTCCCCCATGGGTGTGTGGATACTTGTGTGATATGCCTGAAAAATAGGCTAAAGTTATGTGTGCCAATGACAATCAAATGTGTTGAATTTTTTTTTGAGAATTTTAAGGATATTTTTATTTGTTACTTTAGCTTGGACATTATCTTATAGGTAGTATGGAGTGAACGACTTGTGTTTAATATGATAAGTATGACAAAGGGACTTGACATCCTTATTTTTGAATAATTTTTTAAAATTACAGATGATAACATATGGGAATCCAAAGTGACAAATAATTTAGTATAAGATAAAATTATAAATTTTATTATTGGTGACATAAGTTAAGGGCATGGACTCAACCCATTTGGTAGCTATGATAATATGTTTGTGGTCATGCAAATAATTATGATTGATTTTACCAATGAGGCCTAACCCCCATGTGGAAAAAGGTCAAAGTGTAGTGATGGGTTGTAAGGCTTGTGATAAGCTATGGATAAGTTCACTGTGTTTTTGACAAGGCACACACTTATTAACATATGCAAAAGAATTGGATTCCATTGTATGCCAATAGTAACCCACACACAATAGTTTTTTAGTAAGAACTATGCCACTAGTATGAGCACCAAAAATTCGCTCATGAACTATAATGGCTAAGTTGGACTCTTCAAGATTTAAACACCTTAACAATGTCATGTTTTTTAGATAAAGTATTTTCTTTAGTTATGAGTTAAGTTTGATGGAATGATGTTATTATGTAGGTATTCATAGATGTCAGTGTACTAAATATAATTGGGGCCAACCACCAAATAAACTATCTTAGAATATGGAGTATCATAAGCTAGTGTTATCAAATATTCCATAATAAATTGAATGTGCTTAGTTTAAAAATCAAATAACCAATTTTCCCCATTGCATCAATTGCTTTATTATTATTATTATCCCTTGGTTTTTTAAACTATATATATTTGAAGCATAGTTTGAGTCTATCCACCATCCTCTTGTATGGGATTAGTTTGTCATATCTAGATTGGAATTAATTGGTTACTTGATTTATGATAAGTTTTAAATCACCAAATAAAATAATATTTTGGATATCCTATTATATTACAAATTTTGAGACTAGCTATAAGGGCTTCATATTTCGCTATCTTGTTTGTACAAGGAAAGTCAATCCAGAATAATTTTGGAATTAATTTTCCATAAAGAGTAACCAATAATATACTTTCCCCTTAACCATGATAATAAAAGGATCCATGAAAATATAACTTCCAGACTAGATATTCATCAATTGATTCCTCATCCAGGAAATATGTGAAAAGAGGTGTGTGATCTTCTAAAGGATATTTTGCTAATGCATCTACTAATAATTTTCCCTTGATTGCCTTATGATTTACATACTCAAGATAAAAATCACTAATAATCATGACCCACTTATCCATTCTCCCTGTCAAGGCTATTTTGGAGAAGATATATTTAAGAGGATCAATTTTTGTAATGAATTTTGTTTAATTGTTGACCATGTAGTGACAATTTTTTGTGAAGCAAAGACAAATGCCAGACATGATTTTTCCATGGGAGATTAATTGTGATCATATGACACCAAAGTTATTCTTAGATAATAAACCACCCTTTTAGATCCATGTTCATCATGTTGAGACAACAATGCCCCTAATACATATTGTGTAGTGGATTTATACAAATGGAGAAAATTACTTGCATTAGGTGGATCAAGATTGGTGGATTGGAAACATACCATTTAATATTATCAAATTGCTTTTGAAAATATTCATTCCAAATGAATGGTTTGTATTTCTTAAATAATAATATGAATAGAGGATAGATGTTTGTAAGTTGTGATATGAACCTTTATATTTCCTAAATTTTACCTCATAAACTACAAAGTTGTTTGAGATTTTTAGTTAGAGGCATATTCATGATAGATGAAACTTTGGAAGGATCAACCTCTATGCCATAATGTGAAACTATGAATTCCAATAACTTGATTGATGTAACTTGGAATATACACTTCTCTAGATTCAAATGGGGCTTTTACTCTCTCATTCTTTCAAAAATTATATAGAGGACCTCAATATGTTTTGATCTAGATTTGGATTTAGCAAGGATGTTATCAACATAGTCTTATATGATTTCATGAAACATATCATGGAAGATAATTGGTATTACTCTTTGGTATATGGCTCTAGCATTATTGAGGCCAAAGGGAATTACTTGATAGCAAAAATTATCCCAAGGTATTATAAATGTTGTCTTGTATAGGTCCTTGGGATATATCTTGATTTGGTTATAACCAAATAAATTATCCATTAAAGACAACATCTCATGACCATAAATGGAGTCTATAATCATGTCTATGTTTGGAAATGGAAATTCATATTTTGAACATGCTTTGTTTATATCCCTAAAGTTTATACACACTCTGATTTTAGTTGGTTTCTTTGATACTAGTACAACATTAGATATCCATTCTAAGTAATCAATAGGATGTATGAAGCCAAAATCTAATTGAATTTTCATATCTTCCTTCATTAAGAGTGTTATTTTGGGATGTATTTTGTTTATTCTTCGCTTTATAGGTTTAACATCTAGATGAACCACAAGATGATACACAATAAGTTAAGTATCAATCCATAAGACATCTACATAAGACCATGCAAAGACATTGGATAATTATTTAATAAAAAGGGTGATATTTATTACTCTTCTTTAGTTAATGATGTAGTAACCTTGACTATATTTTGATTTTCCTTTATCCCAATGTTAACTGCTATGATTTATTCACTTAGGAGAGTTGATTCTTCTTGGTATTTTATGGGTGGTGGAGGAAGGATGAGTTATTCCTCAAGGTATTTGTGATTAGATGTTTATTATTGATATGTTTTTGTTGTAATGGTTTAATAATGTGATAATAATTACCAAAAATATGTAGAATCAATTAAATGGATGGCAAACCCCTTCTTGTTCTTGCCTATTAGAATATGGTCTCTTGTTCTTAATAATTCAGCTATTAATTCATCATTTTGAAAGTGATCAATCATATTTGTTAAATTTTGGTCTCATTAATTTAAATTTGGAAATGTTATTTCAATAATTAAGATAATGGTTTCTTGTAATAAGTTGGTCATGGATAGATCTTCAAATTAGCTATAGATGGAACCCATTTTAGCGTCTGAAAAGCTTGTCTCAGACTCACTACAAGAGTCACTTTGGTAAAGTGTTATGCTCACATTATGTGTGTTAAATATTATACAAATGTGATTGGTTTTATTTTCCCTTATTTATGGAGGTTAAGGGCCTTGACTTTATAATTTATTATATTAAACATAATGGATTTGGTGATAAGATATTGGTTTTTAAGGAAGCAAGTAGCTTGTTCATCTAAATAAAGCCAAGATGAATTTGAATTTTCAATTTTTTAATTAAAACTAAAATCACATTCAATAAATAAATTATTACCAAAATATTGAGCCACCTAAGAATCCATTTGATAATGAGGCTTACTATGATTGTTTGGATACATATAGATTTTACCTAAGTAATAAACATCTTAGATTTCATATTCTCCCATGCCTTTGTCAATAATTTTAAATTGGGATGGAGGCGACGATGTGGTTTTTAAAGTGAAATCCTAGTTAGATACATGAATTATAGATGGAGTATCTATGAAAGTGGATGTGGATGGCATATTCAACCCAACACCAAGGGGGTGTTTGAAATAATGTGTCATGATGAATGCAATTATTAAGCTTTAGTGATTCCTTAATATAGACATACATATGTGTCTTTTTTAAATGAGAGATAATTGGATTTTTTATAACATCCTTCCTATAATTTTCAATATTATAAGTTTGAGGATCACTGGGTATGGTTACTTCCATGGCATCATGAGAAAAATTCAAACACTTGTACAAATCAGAGTGTATAGCATTCATAGAGTGGATCCATGGACAACTAAGGAGTAAATTATATGGTAAATCCAATTCAAGGACATGAACTAATGTCTCTTTAATGATAGGTTGCACCATCAAATGAAGATATATAGTTCCCATAAATTCACATTTATTATTTTTGTATGAATTAATGGTAATAATATTAAATTCTAGTGTTGTTATAAGATACCCCAAATGATTGATTAATCTTAAAGTGGACACTTTTTAATTTATGTTTAGATATTATGAATTTTTTATACAAGGGTAAGTTATGCAAAAATCCCATGGATAAAATATCAGAATGGTTAAGTTTACTTGATTGTTAGTAGTCAAGTTACCAACTAAGGCTTAAAAATTAGATGGATTGATATACATGAGATGTTTTGAGAATATATAAAATGGATATGTGAGATGGTGTCTACTCAAGGTGGTCTATGATATATTAATTATTATCAATAGTAGGTGAGGAAGCACTTGTAATGGTAATCTTGGTGTGCTTTGTTGTAATGATGAAATATTATAATTTTACTATGATGACAGAAACATGATGGTTTTTATAATCAACATAATTGACTATAAAATCAAAAGGGTGATTATTTTGATTCAAATGACTAGTTTTTGCTTGGTCTTTACCTTGTGTATTATTCCTTTTCTCATGTTTAATAAATAGATCTTTATATATGCCAAAATTTTAGTTATTATATGATATGGAGGTTTATTTTCAATGGCTATGCTCCCATAGTCTATGAGATATTTGACATAATGTTTTAGCTTCATACACCAATTGGTTAAATGTCCCTAAATTTGATGGTATTCATAGTATTAATTGTCATAGTACCACTTAAGTTTAGGAAGATTTATTTGAAGGGTTTGGTGTCGGTCCATATTATCATGTTTGCTTGAGCCAAATTTAGAAGAATTAATTCATAAGAGTCTCCCAATTAAGTGAAATTATGTTTTCAATTTTATTATTTTTATTTCCAACTGGGTATTGTGATGTTGTTGATAGGTTATAGGGTTTTAAATGTGTCTAACATATATCACACCATCACTGAAAACATTTAGTTTTGTCATAAAACTTGGGTTTGTTTGTTTGTTTTGAGTAATTTTTATCTTGTTTGAAAATTTTGATAACAACATTGTTAATTAAAATTCATTCAATATGGACTTCTTTTTCTATTATTTTATTAAAGGATGTTGGACAATGAAGTTTCAAATGATGATCAAACTCTAAGTTAAAGTTGTTCATGAAGATGCAAATTAGTTCCTTTTAGGGGAAAGACCATGGAAAATAGCTTTCCAATGACCTCATCTTTGTAAGACAGAGGCAAATGTTTAACCATTTCATTATTTGGTGTTATATAGATTGAGCATAGTCAATTCATTTCTAACATTATATGAGAAATGATGAACAAAATTTTTGGATGGGTTTTCAAATGTGGATATTGATCCTTTAGGTAAATGATAAAACTAATGTATCTCCTGACCCTTTGACTACATGAAAATAGCCTTAACACATATTCATTATTATATGCAACATTAGCACATGCCATATATAAGTCCTTAAGATGTTCCCTAGGATCACCCTTTCCATTTTACTTATTTAATTTAATAAGTTTGAAATGTTTTGGAAAGTCTGTTGTCATATTGTTTACCTCATATGGATAGGGACATATCTCTTCAAACTTGTATTATTTTTTTAGAAAATGTACCATCTTTTAAGTCTTGTATCTCATCCTTCATGATTTTCCACTCTTGAATTAAGTGTGGTGAGAGTTGATTGCTTTGTCTTGAAGAGGTAAATGTGTTGGTTGTTTGACCCATAAATGGGGTTGAATTGGTATTGGCTTGTGAAAACTAATTTTTATTATGGGGTAGATTATTGATAAATTGACTAAGAAGTGTACTAAAAGGGGAATTTAGATGTATTGATTATGTGAAGAGGTTTGGATTTGTTGGATTTGTAATTTTGAATATATTTAGAATAGTGGTGTTTGTAAAAAGATTTGAATTATTTTGATTTGTGAATGAATTTGGGTTGGTTTGATTTTAGGGTGGATTGATAAACACATTTTGGTTCAAGTTTGGATTTAGAGAAGTATGTGAACCAAATTTTTTTTTGAATGAGTGTTAGGGTTAAAAGGTTTATGTGCATTGAAGGTTGAATTGGTGTTGATGAATGGGCTTGGATTCATGAGTGTTTGATTTTGATGTGATGGAGTTAAACCTACAAAATAATTTAGATTGGTAAAACTTGAAAATTCATTTGATGTACATCCTAAGGAAATTTTTTGATGTTGGTTGATGGGTAAAATTAAATAAGCATTCAAGTTTGGATTTGGATTTGTATTTGATTGATTATTGATATGTGAACTATAATGAGTATTCAAGTTCAAATTTTGACTTGGAATTTTATGGTTGATTAATAAACTATGGAAGTTCAAATTTTGATTTGTTTGGAAACTTGAATAAGCATTCAAGTCCAAATTTGATTGATTGATGTTTGGTAAACTTTAATAAGCATTCAAGTTTGGATTCAATTGATAAGTGATTGGTAAACTTGAATAAGTATTCAAGATTGGATTCAATTGATTGATGATTATTAATGATGAATGGGCATTCAAGCTTGGACTTGGATTGGTTTTATTGTTGATAGGTGAGATAAAATGAGAAATCAAGCTCAAATTTGGATTAATTAATGAGGATGAATTGAGGTTCACATTAAAATTTAGATTTGGGTTGGAACTTTGGTAAACCAAAGTATTACCCCTCTTATTAGCTTGGAGGTTTTAAATCTCTTAGCTTATGTAATGGGCATGGGCCTCCATAGTAAAACCATAACTTGATTGGGATGATTCCTCATTAAAGATAGTTTTTCCTTTGACTTGAGAGATTTGGGGATTGGAATTGGATGAACCAATAACAACCTTCCTAGATTTTAAAGAGTCTTGTGATGTAGATTGATCTTGGAAGGGTGATGGAGAATCTCTTCTATCAATTAAATTTACTGTGGCCAACACACCCCCTTTTTTGTAGAAATGGGGGACCCCTCTTTAAAATGATATAACTCTAAACTCTCATACATTTTATCTCCCTCTAACCAACTTTGTGAGGACAAAATCCTTGATTTCCCATTCTTCCCTAGTTTCCCCAAATATGTGGCTTATTTTTAATGGTTGATTGATCCTTGTTAATATCCCTCATTACCTCTTAAGTTAACATAGTCAAGTCTTGGTGGCATCCCAAAATAAACTAGGTGATTTATTACTTAGAATTTTTAATGTGCTAATATATTTTTAGGTTTATTTTCATTATCAGTCTCCTAGAATGTCAAACATGTGAGGATCCCAAAGTCCTACATGATACCTTATGTAATACAACTAGCATCCAAATGAGCATATAATTTTTCATGCTTGTTTTCCTTTTACTTAGTCACTTTTATGTATTTATGTAGGGAGGATGGTTAAATGAAAGGGCATTACATGGATTATTGCAGGCAAGGCTAGAGCCTATCAGATCCTAAACAATCAAGGTGACCCAAATTTAGAATGGTCAGTCTCCAAGATATATTAGAGATGTTATATCCTAGGAGATCCCAACCCAATGGGATAATGCCACATTTATCAAATTTAGATTGGTTAGTCTCCTGAGTCTATCAAAGATGTCAGAGCCTAGGAGAGCCCAACTGAGGGGAAGAATATTATGCATTTTAGACATCAAAATTATCAAGATCCAACCAATCATATCATCCTAATATTAGAATTGTTAGTTTCCTAGACCTATCAAATATGTTAGAGCCTGGGAGAGCTTTACCAAATGAAAAAGTGTAGCATGACACATTGTTAGGATTATCAGTCTCTAAGACTTGACAAAGATGTTATAACCTTAGAGAGCATGACTTATAAAATCATGCCATGTATCATTCCTATGTAGGTTGGTAGGAAGACCCTAGGGGTGTCAAAATAAGGCCAATCAGAGTTAGAAGGCTAACAAAAATATGACATGCATCTTCCAATTCTGTTTCACCCAAGCATATAAAGATAAAGAATCAGGATACACCTAGTTGTTAACCATTACAACATGAACTAATTAATAAAGAACACATAATAGGAATTTCAAAATAAGGCTTAAGGGTTATATGCTCATGTGCCTACCACACTCATGGCATTAATTGGGTGGGAAATTGGCCCATATTGGACATTATAAAGCATTATGTCATGATCATTAAATCTATCAAGTGGAGAAAAATCATCAAATTTATGTCCAAATTAGGAAATAAAAGGGAAATATTGGGCTACCAAATCAAATTTTATTCCATGTCGAGTGAGCCACCAAAATACATCAGTGTAAGAGATGTATGTGGGTCCATATAAGTACCTTGAGTCAAACTCATTAGTCATTATTGTTACTAGTTTCCCATAATCTACTCCTCACTTTTTACTCCTACCAAATGACCTCTACATGTCCCCCTTTTCTCAATATTCTTTGTAACCATAATCTATCCCATCTATAATGGCCATTTCATCCTCAAACCCTAAAATTGAGATGGAATATAGAGACACTACATTCCTAGATTGCTTGACATGTTTTAGGTACTATAATGAAATGTTTAAGGCAATTGATCTGGTACCTAAATCCTCTAGTAGTATTGATGAGGATGAGTCCAAATTTTAAGATGCCCTTCAGGCCTATGAGAAGTGTGGGATACATAAAGTTGTGGCTAAGCCTAAGGTCTTTCCTTATGCCAACTTATTCAAAAAAATATTGCACATGGTGAAGTAGACATAGTATGCAATACATGACATGATTTACTCAATAAAGAACCAACATCATATTAATGACATCTCAAGATCTGCCTTCAAGGCTTACTATAACCACCTTGAGTACATAGTCACCTATGAATTAGGATACCACTTTGACCACCTAGACTATCACTCATTAGATCTATGACATCTTGAAGGACTATGTTGAGAACCTTGATACAAGGTGGGTCAATAAGATGGGCATCAATATATATATATATATATATATATATATATATATATATATATATATATATATATATATATATATATATATATATATATATATATATATATATATATATATATATATATACACTATTTGTAGTTTCAAAGAGGGAATTCACATTAGTATGATCTTACTTAGCTGATTTTTCTAGGGTAATGATTATCTATACCTCAACCTCTTATGGATTCCCCTTCTCCATATAATCCTCTAAGGTGAGAAAGTCTCTAAATTAGGAGAGAATATAAACTTCAACATGATCAAAGAAATGGTAGATGCTTAAGGAGGTGATGTTTTCTACATGATGAACTACCTATTAGATACAGTCTATGAGACACTCACTTTCAAACCTTATACTTTTTTAGCATGGGTTCTCAGGGTACACTGGTACATGTAATTTTATAAAAAGTATATGGATACCATTATTGGAACCATATATAATAAATCTATGAATATTTATACTCAATGTTCTACATGGTCATCAACCCATGACTTGATTATCTAAAGAAATATGGGACTCTCTCAAAACCATTTATGACTATTGGTATGGTTGAGATGACATGATCATTCAAGTGGTAGGAACTCTCATGGATCCTCTTTTCCTACTTTATCAAGTCCTAAACCACCTCACAAAGCAAGAAATTACATTCCAAGTGGTGGAAGGTGTCTTCAGGTACTACATCGACCATTAAAGGGCTTGATCACCTATCCCAATCATTATTAGGCACCAAATATTCTAGTCCTTCCCTCCTTTACATAAGATTCTAATTAGTATGGACTCCCTTGCCTTGGAAAGGGAAGATCACTGGGATTGGGACCTGCATGGTGTTATATAAGCTCACCTATCCAAATATTAGGCTCATCTTAGGCTCAATTATGTATATCAACTTGAGGATGATGATGATCTCTACCTAAAAATAATATATGACCAAGAGGTGTTCACTAGAATTGAGGATTAAAAAAAGAAAGGAAAGCAGGCCAAACCCAGGCCACCCACCTAGGCTAGCCTTATCACTTTTACATCATCCCAACCTAGTGAGGGGGTTCAAATGACTCCCCTATCTCTTGAGTAGACTTATACATGGGGTTATAAAAACTTCCCCTCCTATATATTCTCCTACACCTTGGCCCTCATCTCTACTTTGACCACCTTCACTAGTTCAAGTAATTTAGCCCTAAGTGACTAGGCCTCAAGTTGCTCCACTCCAAATAGCTTGACCTTAAGTTATGTAGGCCCTAAGGTTTAACATCCTATATATCTCAAAGATGTTTTTAAATTCCTTACTCCCTCCACTCTCTAATTACCTCTTGTTCCATAACAAAGACTTCTTTAGTTCCCTTATTGATCATTCTATAGGTCTAAATACCTACATATGTCTCAACCTCAAAAGTGTGGTTGTAACTCTAGTGATAAGTGAACCTATGTGCACATCTCAAGTATCATTGGCCATCCTAGTGACACCCTCTATATCCAAAAATAATATTTAATTGGTCCTCATAGACTTTACCACCCTTACTCCCTTAACTACAACATCTAGAGAGGATCCCAACAAAAGTCTAAGAAAGAATTAGAAGGTAACTCATGCTCAACCTTACATCTAGGTACTAGTTTATCTTTTTCTGCCTCCTCCATAAGATTCTACTACCCATACTACACTACCCCCAGTATCTCTCTGAATCATTCTTAGGCCCCCCATTTCCATCATCCCAAGTTATTATGGATTTGGATTTAACTATATAATTTCCTCCTTTCTACTAGATTCCCCTCTCCCTTAAGTCATAACCCCACAAGTTAACCTAACTCATATCTATTGTAAAGCACAAATGTTTTATTATACCTGCCAATATACCTCCTCCTCCTCCACTCCTTTACTCATTAATCCCTAGCCCCTCCACCTATCACCATAATCATTGTCACCCCAAAAACATATCCTCCCACCCTAGGAATGGATATGATGTCATAAGCACCTAAGATGATGATATAGGTTGACCTTGATGTGTAGTGGGACTTCAAATACACCACAAGAAATATGTAGAGAATCCTCACTCAAAAGTTCATCTAGGAGGGGAAGCATGTGGTCTAGTAGATCCAAAAAGATCTTTTCTCCCTTACTAAGGTGATTACTTCCATAGGAGATAAAAATTATATGAAGACCTAGTATCAATCCTTTGAACCACACATTACATGTTAGAGAAGCTAATGGAGGACATGTTAAAGTAGGTTTGAGCCTTAGAAGTAAAGGTGAAGAGCTCCTTCCCTATTGAGATAATTGTATAAGTCAAATATGCCCTCTTGAAACTTTTCTCAACTCTAGGAAAGTGGTGGAGACTATGGCATGGACTAAGAAACAAATTCAAAGGGCCCATGCTTATTTGGGAAGAATTTCTCTAGTAGAAAGCAAGTGCAATAAGTTGGTAGTTATAGTATATAAGGTCATGTTTATGGATCTGAATCTCTTGCCCACTTCAGACCTAAGCCTATACCAAAAATACACTAGGAGCATGAGATCTTCAATTAAGGAGCGGCTAAGCCTAACACAGACTATAGTGATCCCTTTAGAAGAAGTAAATAAAAGGATATTGGATTAATTTAAGGAGGTCAATATCTATGTGTTATTCCACCTACATGGTACTTTATTGGATGGGGGAAAGTTTATATTTCACCTCTAAATCATTTTGACTAGGTCATGAGAATGAAAGTAGCTAAGGCCAACAAGGTTAGAGCTCAGGTAGTGTTAGAACTCTCCACCTAATCCATTGTGAGCATCATCCAAGTTTTAAAGGTTAAAGTGTCCATAGGGTCCCCATTCCAAGTTTATCATAGGTTAGTGTCCCAATCAGAGTTATTCTTTTGAGAACCAATAATGACTTTGTCTAAGTTAGACTAAGAGTTTGACTTAGTAGTAGTTATGTTAGCCATCAGAGAGGTAAATTCTAAACACTTGGGAGGTGGTCCATCTATGTCCCCTACATGTGTCAATTGAGTGGTCTTTAGAATATCTTTTGGAGTGTTTAGAGGTAATATTCTCTCTTTTTGAAATTAGTATAGTTGTAATATTCTCTCTTAGAGTGTCCATCATGACCTAGGGTGGGAATCTCATACTAATTGGAGGTGATCCCATTCCTCATCTATAAAGGTATAATTATATTCTATTTTAGAGGTCAACATTTTATTATTTATAAATCATTGTTAGAATTAATACAATATTTAACATGCTTCTTCTTTCACCCTTTTAAGTGTGAATGTCTACCATGATTGATAATTTTGTAAATGAATCTATTTTAAGTAATGTAATATTTAAAAGTTAATAATTTCTAGTTATTGAATGAATTTTAATGTTAAGAAAATTTAATTGATTTTCTACTTAATTACTATAATGGTTATACTACGTTTTATTTTTTTAAAACATTTATGAACCCTTTTCAACTCCCCAAAAAAAAATTATAATATGTGTGTTAATCTATAGATTATGTTTGAAGAGTCTATGTGTTATTTACTATTGGATTTTGAATATTGACATTTAGTAAGGGATTTATGAATCAATCATTATTCCCTACTTCATCATATTCCTCCCATTGTGTAAACTAAGTCAAAAACCTCAGTGAAACTCAACACTTGGTAATACAATTGTGGCAAGTCACTTACCTTTATTTTTGAAGCACTAAATTTTTTAAGATTGGAAACACTCTTTCTAGCTCTACATTTCCCTCTTTTTATGTTTATTTTATAATCCAAACTTTCTCTATTACTTTATAAATCCATGAGGTGTGAACCAATAGTGAACAATCAGTGTAAGCTACTTTAGCTGGTAACTAATCCAAAATGAAATTACACATATCTTGAACCCCTAGTGATAATAAGCATGGCCCTTTGAGTATAAAAGGTTAACTTGCTCAGTCCTTGGATTGAAATAACACTAATACTAAAATTAACGAGGGTATATTTTATCCCATGCATTGTCTTCCACTTTCCTCTTTGATACACTTAATCACATGAGTCCCTTCAGAGGTAGAAAGGATATAAGGGACACTAGAAGGAAGGCCCTTTTTTCATATATATTTGATGATCTATTAGATTTATGTTGATAATTATTTTTAATGGTAATGTTTTAACTATGGTTGTCTATAAAACACCCTAGAGCCTGCTACACATATCATTAGAGCTAGGTCCTATCATGACAAACTAATCATTTTACCTTTGTGTTTTTCTAGAAGGCCCAAACTTCATAGATCTAGACTAGTAGTCAATTTTAGTATCTTGTATTTACAACCTCCCTTAAATAGACCACCCAAAATGGGTCTCCAAGTACCTTGGTTGCCTGAGTCAGCTATCAATGTTCTCATAGTGGTCCATTACCTACCTAGGACCCTAGAAAGATACCTTCCCCACTTCACTCCCAATATAGGATAAATGACTGAAAATCACATAACCTCATATAAGATTACCCTAAAACTTCCTAATATAGAACATGGAGATGTAGTGTATATAATTTTCCCCTTCACATTGATGGACTCAACCCATGAATAGTTCATTAACCTCCCTAAAAACTCAATCACAAGATGGGACTAATTTATCAATGCTTTCTTAGCCCAATTTGGTCAATTCATTGACCATAGTGTCCTTTACCATTAATTCACTTACATCAAAGGGAAACCTATTGAACCCATTACAAACGTTAATGCCATGTTCTATAAAATGTACAAATAAGTTACCATGCTTTACTAGTTGAATTCTTGACTAGCATTAGAGATGTATAAAAATGCCTTAGACCCATGGATGACCATGTTATTAATATGGGACCGCTAGATAATTGACTTAACCATAGCTTATACTAAAGATATAAAGGTTGATAGGTAGTTAAACCTTAAAAATTAAATGATGGTTCCCATCCCTAATGTTTTACCACATATGCATGCCTTGAACCTACCACCCAATGCAAACTAAAATATTCCCATGCTTCAACCACTACCCAAAATGAACCAACTTCTTTTGAGTCACATCATGTTAAACCAACACCTAGGATTTCTTAACCTAGTAAACCATGAAATGGCCCCTTATTTACAATACCAAGTGACATTAGTAGCAACTAACCACACTCAAACTATACCTTAGAAGTATACTAAAAATGAGCTGGATGGCATCCAATGAATGAACCAAAAACTAAGTAATGAATTTTTGGGTCTAAAAAGGAAAATGGGAAAATTCAATGCTAAAAGTTCAAATAAAAACTTATCCTACCTTATAAATTAAAATCATCCCCATAACTAACCAAAGCCTTCCTCTAATAGGTTTCCTAAAGTTAACATCTATGAAGTAGCTATGTCTAACTAGTGCCAAGTGCACAACATGGTTGCACATGGGGAGTTGTATTATATAGATTTATGCAATTCCTTTTAAGATTTTCCAAAGATAAATGGAAGAGTACAAGGTGGTTATAAATCACCCATAATCATCAAACTCAGGTAATCCCCATAGCGTGGCCATACTACTCGAGACCATGGAACTTCCCAACTAAGTAAAAAATGGCCTAAAGAAGAGTACTAGTGAGGTCCATGCATTTGAATAGTTCCAAAGGAGAAATTATTCCCTACAAAATCAACAACCACAGTAACCTCTTACTAACTTAACCACCACAAACAATGGTGTAACCCCACTAGATCATAATGCTAGGAATGATCCTCCACCTCCAAAATACCATGAGCTAAAATACCCTATAGAATCTCAACTAGTTCACAATAAGGGAGGCTATAACTTAGTAGAGGACATGAAGAAAATTAAAGAAAATATCACCCTTCATGAAATTTCTCAAAGCATTGAGCAACATGATCTTAATGCTAAAATCCTTAACTAAAAATCCAATGTAACCTAACTAGAATAATTAGAATGTGTCCCACATAAATGTACTCATTCATAAAAATAAGAATGAGGTTCCCCATTTCCTCTTAACTATCAGATTATTTGGAAAGAACCTACATAATTTCTTAGTGGACTTGAGGGCCTTAAAAAATGTAATGCTAGTAGGTATTTATGATAAGTTAGGGTTATTTCCTATCAAATAAGATAATGTGGTGGTTCAACTAGATAAGTCAGAGGTCAAGGTAGTGGGTGAGATTTTGAATGTCTACATATAACTAGAATCTAAACCTAAGATTCAATAGTTCATAGACATCTAAGTGGTAGAGATTCCTAAAGCCTATGGTATGCTCCTCAATAAAGACTAGTCTAAAACATTAAATGGGTACATGTCCACTAATTTTTATCATACATAGTTACTCGAGAGAGTGGTATCCAATATAAACCAGGTGGATAAGGAACCCCACATGAAACACATGATAATTGAATTAAATGTAATAAAAAAAAGTGAATATAGTATCCTTAGACTTAGGGATTTATATGCTAAGCACAAAACCTAATAAAGACAATTTTGATAATGAGCTAGACTTGTCAAGCCTATGGTCCTTATATGTAGATGGGGCCTTTTCTAAATAGGGTATTAGAATAGATGTTCTACTAAAGGATCCCTAAGGAAAGAGATACATGGATTCATATAGATTGTATTTCACCTATAGAAATAACCTATTAGAGTATGAATCCTTAATATTAGGGTTACAATTTACATTAAAGCATAAATATAAGGAACAAAGGGTTTTTAGTGACTTTGAGATGGTTTTTAACTAGGTTAAGAGTAAATTTTAGTGCAAGGTGTCTTACCTTAATAGGTATAAACATAGGGATTGAGACCTAATTGATATGTTTAATGAATTCAACATCATCCCCATCCCTAGGGAAGAGAACCAAGTTGCTAACTCATTTTAATCCATAACAACAAAATTAACTCCCTTGGATAACATCAAGTTACAAGAGTTATCTTGAAACTGATCCCTTGCCCATCCATCCTAAATAATATGATAAATTTATAGGTCTTTAAGGATGATCAACATATTATCTGATTATTTGATAATGACATGATATTTGAGGCCCATGTAATTGATGAAGTAGATAGAGACAACCATAAAACCAAATTTGATAAGGATGAGATCCCCAAAATTCATGGGAATCAAATCTTGAAAGGTATTATTGCCTCAAAAAGGGCATTTGACACCCTATAACCCACACCCCAAATAAATAAACCCAAGCTTGAGAACTATAAATGTTGAATCATCAACCTTAGCTCTATGGAAAAACTTCAAACTATTAATGTAGGCCTTGACTAGATAGACCTTGAACTTGAGCAGATACAAAGGTTGTTTTTATGATATAATGATGCAATTTCATGGGCCTATGGATACCTCAAAGTCTTTGACTATAGGATGATTACTCACACCATCCTACTCAAAGTAAGCCAAAAATTATTTAGGTAGAGATAGAGCCCTACGGACCTAATCATGGAACCATTAATACACAAAGAGGTTCATAAGTTACTATCTACTAGGATAATTTTCCTAGTTCCCATACAAAATATTAATGGATAAATCCTTTTATGTCCAGACTTTTGGAACCTAGACCAAGTCTCAGACAAAGACAACTATCCATTACCTTCCCTTGATGAAATGATTTAAATGAGGAGTGGATCTTAGATGATGTCTTTCTTGTAAAAATTTTCAAGATATAACCAAGTCTTGATCAATTTGGAAGATTGAGTCAAAATTATATTCACCACCAAATGGGGTACATTAACCTACAAATGAATGTCATTTATATTGATCAATGTTGGAAAAAATAATTAGATGGTGATGGATTTTGATTTTGAAGTTTTAATCGGCAAGTGAATAATAATATATATGGATGACTTAACTATGTTTTAAAAATACATATCATATTACATAAACAACTTAAAAAAGGTATTTGAAAGATGTAGGAGGTATGGCATTTCTCTAAACCCAAATAAAAGTGTGTTTATTATCATCAAAGGTAAGATTCTCAGTCATATCATCATGAAGGAAGGTATAAATATTGACTTATAAAGAGCTGATGTGATTTGTAAATTACCTCTTCCAAATAGCAAGAAAGAATTAAAATCCTTCTTTGGGAAAATTAACATTTTTCACAAATTCATTTCTAGATTTTCTAAAATTGTAAAACCTTTGAATGTTATGTTAAAATAGGATGCAAAAATAGAATGGCATGTTTAATCGAAGAAGGATTTTCAAGACATAAAATATTTTATCATGTAATTCCTAGTGTTAATCAACCTAGACTACACATAGGATTTTTACATTTACCCTTTCACTTTTGAGCACACCATTATTGCCCACCTCACATAAATATTAGATGGAGAAGAACATCTTGTAGCTTTTATGAGCACAATCTCAAGGATGAATAAATGAGATATTCCACCCTCAACAAACATGCTTTTACACTAGTGAAGGTTATGAATAAATTCAATAACTACACACTTAGAAATAAGTTGCATGCAATCATCTCAAACTAGGCCATCAAGAAAATGATGGGACCAAATTAACTAGGCAAGCAAAGAGGTCAATGGATGACAAAGTTGTAAGAATATGATTTAGAAATCAAACTTTCCAAGTTGGCTATAGGATAAGGAATTACTAAAATAATTATTTTAATTGATTGATGGATCACTATGTACCAAGTGGACTATGAGTTGGGATTACAATAGGATTGGTACACCTCAATCATAAATTATCTATTATATGATAGCCCACCCAGGGTAAATTTTAAGAGCCCTTATTAGAAATACCCTTATATTTATTTAGAGAATCTATAGATAAATATTTTTTAATCATGGATACTTTTTAAGGTGTGTTGGTAAATTCATTAGGAGGAGAGGTGAAATGAATAAGATAAACAAGGTTTTTTGTTTTTTTTATAAAATCATTTGATTGTACTATGTGACTGAATAGTAGCTATAACCAATAGGTTGCATTATGAAACCGACTAGAAAGGGATACAAAATGGATAAAAAAATACAACTAAATGGAAAAGGTTATCAAAAAATTGCATTATGTAATTAATTATTAAAGAATACTGACTGGTTACATTATGTAAATAACTAGTGAAGGTTGTAATTTGGTTGCATTTTAAAATTAATCAAAAATACTTATTGTCTAGTTTCATAATGAAACTAAATGCCAAAATTTACTGGTCAATTACATATTTCATATAAATAGTGCTTAGTTCCAGTCAGTTGGATGGTGTAACTGTTGTTGCCAAATCTTGCACCAAAATTTCATCAAGTCTCTTCTAGATTTGGGTAATGTTGGAACATTTCTAGGCATGTGGGTATACCTATAGAGGAAATGAACCTCTAGATTTAAAGGGCTAGCTCCATGAATGTATCTTTGTAAAAAAACTTCTATCTAAACCAGTTTGCTTAAAGGGAAAAGAGTTATAAATTGGATAAAAGGAAACCTACTCTAAGAGTGGTGATGTACTGAGATTATCTTCCATATGAATATCATATTCTAGTGCACAATACAAAAAAACACATAGACTATCTTTAAGCTCTAAGGATTCTAACACAAGTATTTCAATATAGAGGCAAGATGTGTAAAATAACATAAGGCAAATTAAATGAAATGCAAGTTACACATTTCAAGAATAGTTATACACTTGCAACAATTTAACACACTTGAACACACTCTATATGACCTATTAGATTAAGAATTTTTTCTCAGATGTGAAGGATAAAGGATGGAAAATCATCAATTGTTGTCACTATACATCACTTACACATTCAGATAACCTTTTAGAACTTGAAATAAAAAGACTTGTACTAATGCTTAAAGGCAAAATATGGCATCAATCTAGTAGTGATTCACCATACATTATGTGGAACCTCTTTTCACTATCCTAAGGGTTATATTTATAGCAGAAAAGAAGTGAGAAGGGAGGCTTTTTGGTGCTAAAAAAAGGAATCAATATGTTAGAAGCCTCCAACCACAGCTACAACTATCTCTACAAATGATGCTCATTTGGGCCATTCAATTTATCCATGTCACCTCAAGTGGTTACATAGTTAGCTTTCTCTATCAAAGATGCTTCCCCAAAGTTTACACCAATAGAATCAAGATATTTTGAGATGAGTGATGGCATCAATGTAGTTATTGAAAATGAGTCCACCTATTTTAGATTTGTCTTGATGCTAACAACTTCTCATTGACTTGCTAAGGTGTGTAATAGTGTAGGGGAGAGTCCTTTTCATTCTATTGGGCTTAGATATGAAACCACCTAAAGCCTATGTGTTTGCCTTCATGGCATTTGTTAGGATGGTGGATCCATGTGTATGTTTGTAAATGTCCCTTAGAGACTTGTTCTATCTTGACCTTAGTCAAATGTTCCATTCCCATGGAGTCCCTCAACCTCTCACCTTTTGATTTTCCATCAAAAAGGACTCAGATCTTGATCAAAATGATCGAAGTGATGTGAGCCCTTTGATCTACTTTATCTCAAGTGAGGATCATTGATATTCTTAGGACCCACTATTTAAATTTCAATGGCTAGCCCATTACCGTAAAGTTGATGTTTGTGCAACTATCACTCTACTAGAACCATTCTTTTGGGGTATTTCATTTAGACCTATTTTCCTTGGACTTTTGCTTGGAAATTTTTTGTGTAGATAATTCTTTCAACCATTCTCCTGAAAAATTACCCTTCATATTTTACTTTTGGCACACATCATTATAGAGAGGTACCCTTCAAAAAATTTAAAATGTACCCTTTGAGGGATTTTCTTAGCCACTTTTTTACAATAATTTGGACTTTAGAACAATTCCTTTAGGACTTTGTTGAAGTACTTGGTCAAGGAAAAATACCCTTTAGAAACTTTCAAGTAGGTCATTCCTCTAATAGACATCCCCTTCAAGACTTTGAAAAGTTCCCCTTTGAAAATCTAAGATGTACCCTTTAACTTTTTTGAAATGTCCTTTTGACCTTATTGCTTTAGACATTTTCTTATGGAAGAATTCTTTTAGACCCATTTTATCTTAAGTAATTCCTTCAAAAAAAAATTTGAAGGGATTATGCCTTAGTTTATTTTGATTTGGAAACACTCCATTCAAAGGAAAAAATACCTTCAAGAAAACTGCATAAGCACCTTACCTGAAAATTCATTCAAACTTTTGTTGAAGATGCCCCTTAAAAAATCTAGAAGATGCCTTTTGGAAAAATTGAATAGTACCCTTCAAAAATATTGAAAAGGACACTTTCTCAAGAAAAGACCCTTTGAGAAAGTGTGTAGGGCACCTACATGAGAAATGATCTTTTAGAATTTTTTCAAAAGACCAATTCCTTTGAAAATCTTGCAAAGAACCAATTCCCTCAGAATTCTTGCAAAGGACCAATTCCTTTGGAAATATTTCAAAGTACCAATTCCTTTGAGCTTTCTAAAAGTGACTTTACTTGTATAATAATTCCTTCAAAAATATTTTTTCAGATAAAATGTCTGAAATAATTCCTTTATCTTGAACAAAAAACTTGAAACAAAAACTTTGTTGAAAGAAATAACACTTGTGAAAAAAGACCAAAGAAAAGCTTCCAAAGGAAATAACACTTGACACTTTATTGTGGGCATAATGTGAAATGCTTCTTTTAATAGACAAATTTTGAATGTTGTACTTAGCCAAAATGAAAGATACAAAACTTGGGAGTGAAAAATGGCTAACATTATTGATGATACCTAGGGGTGGCATGCCTATTATGCCTAAGACCAGTTGCCTAAATCCTTCCATTGGGCATGGAGTCATGTATATAGGCACCCAAAATGACTCAAAGAAACCTTTGGCTCAAAAAACACAAGCTAGTTGATTCACATGCACAAAGGTAAAGACACACACCAAAAAAAAGGAAGGAAATACACCTATGTTATAAAGAACTTAGGGAACACAACAAAAAACCAAAGAACACACACATGTTAAACTAGAACAATTAGGGAACACAACCAAGACAAAATAAAACTAGACTAAACACACACACCTAAGCTAATATTTATAAAACATGGCTTGTAAGGACTAGTAGTAAAACTTTAAATGTATCCCATTCATACGAATAGGCAATTCTTCTCCATTCATCTTGGTTAGATGAAAGGAGTTGCTTTGCTTGCACTTGATAATAATGTAAGGGTCATTCAACAAAGCATCAAACTTTGTATGTTTACCAAATTTTACTCTATCCTCATCCCATTTCAGAACCAAGTCACCTTCTTTGAACACTCTTGTACTTGCTCTTTTGTCAATGGACTTTTTAATCAGTACTTGGTGGTGTTCCATGGCATTATGTGCATTGTCTCTTATTTCTTGTAGCTGCATTAATTCTATCAATCTAATTTCCATTGGAGTATTTTCAAGTAGTTCCATCTAATGTGTAAGTTCAAGAGCAGGCAGTTCTTGAGATATGGAAAACATAGCCTCTCTCCCATAAATAGGCATAAAGGGAGAGTTACCAATTGATCTCTTAGGAATAATCCTATCAACCCATAATGTTGTCTTCAACTTGGTGTGCTATGCTCTTTGATTGTTCTTTAATG
Source organism: Torreya grandis (assembly GCA_037957365.1). Taxonomy (NCBI): domain Eukaryota; kingdom Viridiplantae; phylum Streptophyta; class Pinopsida; order Cupressales; family Taxaceae; genus Torreya; species Torreya grandis. The sequence continues at coordinate 451,898 of JARHVA010000633.1, read as the reverse complement.
TCCTCTTGATGATCTTGATGAGATTATTGTTAATAAACTTAGCCAATCCATTACTTTGAGGGTAATGGTTGGATGAGGTACTCAAGTAAACTCCTTTTATATTTTCCCAATCAAAAGTTTTAGAACTTATGAAAGTAAGTGCATTATTAGAAATGATAACATGGGGAACTCCAAACCTTGTTATAATGTTCTCATAAAACTCAAAGAGTGCATTCTCATTTACCTCCTTTAATGCAATAGCCTCTACCCATATTGTGAAGTAGTTAGTAGCAATCAATATCCATTTGTGTCTAGTACTTGATGTAGGGTTGATCACACCAATGAAATCAAGGCCCCATTACATGAAAGGTTGGTCTACATGGATAGGGTTCGATGGAAGGGCTGCAAGTTTTTATTTGCCTAAAAAGAAGGTACGTTGAGGACACATCTTAACCTAAGAGTATAAATCCTTGAAAAGGCTAGGCCAATAATACCCAACCCTCATTATCTTTGTAGCTATTTTTTTAGGGGAGAAATGATCTCCATCTACACCATCATGAAATTTTTCTAGTAGCATACCAAACTGATCATTATTAACACACCTCAACAACACACCATTCATGATTTTCCTAAAGACAAAACCATATACAAGATAATAATGAATGGTCTAAAATATAAAATACCTCCTTTGAGACTTGTTCAAGCCATTGGGGAACCCACCATTTTGAAGAAAACTAATGATGTCTTATGTCCAACTTTGAACTTGTATGTGATTAGCTGATTGGGGGTGAACTTGGTTGATCAAGACTTCCTCTTTTGGATCTTGAAAATATGAAGATAAATGCTCACATAACCCTTTTCCTCTTATCAATTTTTTCACCTTAATATCCACATCATACTCCATTGCTTTTGTAATCCACCCAACTCTCTTTTCATTGAGGTCTTTTCTTAGGAGAAATTCCTTGGTGCTAGGATGAGAAACCATGACATGTATCTTGTTGTTTGAAACCATGTGTTTGAATTTTTTCAATCCTCTTATCATAGCTAGATCTTTTTTCTCAACAAATGTATACTTGACCTCATAATCTTCCAATCCTTTACTAAAAAATGCAACTGGTTTCTCTATCTCTTAATCATTATTTTGCATAAGCATAGCTAAGATTGTATCAATATTAGAAAAGGTATAGAGTATGAAATCTTTGGAAAATTTTGGGTTCAAGAGAGTTGGATATTTTCTGATTGCTTATTTGATTGCCTCAAAGCTACTCTTGCCTTCCTTTATCCAAGAAAAAACTTGGTTCTTCTTGAGAATGTCTATGATAGGCTTTACCAAAGTTGAAAAGTCTATAATAAAACTTCTTAAAAAGTTTATTTTCCCCAAGAAGCTTTGAATTCCTTTCTTGTGTTGAGGCAAAGACAAGCCTAGAATAGCCTCAATCCTTTTAGGGTCAATAGACAAGCCTTCTTATGAAATAATATGACCCAATAACTTACCTTCATGGATAGAAAAGATGCACTTTTTTGGATTAAGGGATATTCCATACTCCTTACACTTCTCAAACACTTGCCTTAGATTTTATATATTATCAATAACATCCTTCTAAAAAAATATTATATCATCAAGGTACAAAATCAAAAACTCATTGATCAAACCTTTAAAAGCCATGTCAATTTCTCTTTTAAATGTAGCTCTAACATTGGATAAACCAAATAGAATCTTCCTATAGTCAAAGGTACCCCATTTTGTAGTGAAGGTGGTCTTGAACTGATCTTCTTCATTCACTAATACCTGATTGTATCCTAAATATTCATCAAGGAGTGAAAAGCATTGAGAACCTAAAACAACTTGTAAAATTTGTTCCATAGAAGGTAGTGGATAATGATCCTTGAGAGACACCCTATTAAGGTCTCAAAAATCCACACAAAGCTTGATCTCTTCATTCTTCTTTTAGAAAGGTAAAATATTATCCACCCAAGTCAAGTTTTTGATAGGAAATATGATCTTAGACTCAATCAACTTGGTCAACTCTTTCTTTATGAGTTCTTCTATCTTGGGATTGATAGGCCTTTGCTTTTACCTAACTGGTTTAGCCCCAAGTTCTAACTCAATGGTGTGATAAACTAAACTTGGATCAAACCATTTCAAATATTAATATTTCCAAGTAAAAATGTCATGAAACTATTTGCATAATTTAATAAAGGCCTGCCTCTCATACAGAGAACATGTCTTACCAATTTTTAGAAACTTGTCCTTGTAAATCATGACTCTCTCATAGTTATCTTCCTTTTTGGACATGCTCACTCTTTATTTATTATTTTAATCATATTAATTTAAAAAACTCTCCAAATTAATCATCCCTTTAGGTATTTTATTTGTCTTCAGCTGAATAACTTGTTCTTCATATTGATCATGTAGTCTATTTTCATTCTTTGAGGAGAATTTTGCCTCATTTTGTAAGAAGTGTGCAATGTGTTCATCACTTTAAAATACTTGCCATGACACTTAATTATATATAATATAAGGCCTCATAATTACCATGATATGAGACTAATCTTTCTCCTTCCCTATATCAGTAATTGCATCAAACTATTCTCTTATGATAGCCAATCTATCAACATGTTTATTTGAATCCCTTGGTACAGGTTGTATGTTGAAGGCATCAAAGTCTTCAAGTAGGTACCATACCCTATGTTTGTAGTATTTAAGCAAGGGATTCTTGGCTGTAGATTTATTTCTCACTTGATGGATGACCAATTCACTATCCCCATAAACCTTCAATTTCTTGATCCCTCTCTTCTTTTCCCATTGGAGGCTGTGAACTAAGTCTTCATATTCTACCACATTGCAGGTACAGCTAAAGTGGAATCTATATTGATTATTTGATGGATAAACTAACATAAAGCTAGATCCTACACCTACTTTGCTTCTTGAGACATCAAAAAACATTTCCCATATCCCTTTAAGTTCATGATCTTCATTAGTGAGTGAAGGAATGGAAGCATCTTTTTCATGCATACAATAAAATCCCAAATCAGTCTCTTCTATGAATGTATATGGATAAATTCCATGCATTTTAGTGATATACTTATCAAGGAAAAGATCAAAAATACCTTCAATGGGGGAGGATACGTCACCATCCATGACACCTTCTTCTTTACTATTAGACAATTCTAATTTGAAATTATCTCCATGTATGTCTCACTATGAAACCTTGATAAGGGATATTTCCTTATCATCACCTTGGTTCCATATATTATTTTAAAATATAGAAAATACCAATCAATATAAATCTACCCTTGTATCTTATACATGAAGTCCCTTGACAAGAAGATAGCAAAATGAGTTGGAAGGTCTACCACCAAAATGTCTTATATAATGGGGAAACTTGGGCAATCATGTAGAAAGACTTTCAAACCTCTAACCAATCCCACTATCTTGTTTAGAGTCCCATCAAGTTGTAACACACCTTTACTATGTGGTTCATACTTTAATCCCAACTTATCAGCCACCACCTTAGGCATGATAGTTGTACTAGCTCCACTATCTACAATACAATTGTGAACCAACCTATCTCCCATAATGAGTGTGACGTAGATGGGTGGAGGATTTTCAGATTTGGTGGAGGTCTCTAAGACATAATTTTTAGTATTGATAAGGGATACACTATAATTTTTTTGAAGTTTTAGGGGCTACATGAATGCTCACAATATGTTCTTGTAAGAGCTCCTTTTGACCAAGCATATGTAAGACTTCCCAAAGAGATATGCTTGTCTTGGTATTATTCAAAGAATCAAAAATGTTTATAGGGGAAGTATTCACATTTTATTATATTCTTTAAGGTAGTGAGGGATCTTGAACTTGATGTATTATAGGCTTGACAACCCTACTCACATTCTAACATTGTTGAGGAGCATGACTGGTAGTACGTATTGCACTAGGATTCATGCTTTGTGGCCTTGGAAATGCATTGTTTTGAGTCACATGTACTCTCAGAACATCTCCTAGAGCTCTCTTTTTGGCTCTCATGTTGGCTGCAATTGATGTGCTTTGATTTAATACATAGTCATCCTTCACTTGAAATTTCATCATACCTACACTTTGGCTATTACCTTCTCCATGAATATCACTTTACATGAGATTCACTTATTTTGATGTCACATAAGGAGTAGCTTATTCTTGTGCCACCAAAGCTTGGTTTTCTTCTCCATAATTTGTCTTCTCCATCATCATACATAAACTAACCTTGAGGTTATTCCCATTAGTCCAAATGATCCTCTCTTTGGAAAAAATTATCATGTACTTTAATAATAGCCTTTGTGAAAAGAGTGGAATTAGGATTATAGGCATTGGGATACCTATTTAAACCTTGTTGACTTTGTCCTCTTCCTTGGTAGTTGTATTGGGGTGGAGATATATAGCCTTGTTGAGGATAGTATTAAGGGTTAGGTAGAGCACTTACCTAAAATTGAGCTTGCTTGAGCTAAGCTCATAATGATCAGATATATTCATCTTTGTCCAAAATATTATCCATCTTCTTAGGAGCAATTCTTGGCTTGGTATTGGCATTAAGAACTTGTGTTACACTTGGAGCCTTAACTAAACTATAAGACAACAAAGGCATAAAAACTCTTGTAGGTAGCTTTCTAGCCTATATCAAGCTATTCTTAGCTTCAATAGCTATCTCATATGTGTTTAGTAGATTAAATCCTCCCATTAACTACAACATTACCACTATGTTAGTACCAATAGACTTGAGATAAGTGGAAAACACAAAGCTCGAAAGAGGTCTCATGATAGGTGGCAACCTATGACATGTCCTTTGAAATATTTAATTAAAATATCCCATGGATTCATTAGGACCTCTCTTTATCACATTTAACTAGTGGATTAGTGAATTATGGTCACTATTATTCTCAAATATATTTACCAATAATTCCCCAAATCCATCCCAACTTGTAATGCAACCACCTTCCAAAGTCTTATACCAGTCAAGTGCCTTACCTTTTAGAGACATGACAAGCAATCTAATATATATGTTGGCTTGAGTGACATTATGGAAGTTACAAAAGTTTAAAATTTCCCTAATATGATCAAATGGGGTAATAGGACCCTCTTCATTAAAACTAGGGAGATTCTTGCTAACATTGGGAAGAATAGGGCCGTATGAAGGAAGGTTGATTGGATATTGGGTGTCGAAGGATGGGAAAGGTTAATACCTATCCATTTATTCTCTTTCCTCTTGATCTCTTATCTCTTCAATCTCCTCAATTTCTTCTTCTTCTTCTTCTTCTTCAAAACCTCCTTGCCCAAGATCTCTAAGCATTAGGAATGGTTCAGGGTATTTTTCTTTAAGAAGGGCTTCAACCAGAAGGGTTTGATAAAATATCCTAGATGATCTAGTGAGGACCATGAAGTATAATGTGGGAAACTTGATCTAAAACTAGATATTTTCACATTTTGGAGTCACCAAATGCTAGATTAAAAATATTTCTATGGATTAAGAATATTTCTATAACTTTAGGCTTGTCAAGACCAACAGTCACCTTGACATGTAAATAATTAGGACCAGCGATTCCATTGGGCATGTTATAACTATTATCACCAAATATTTCACCCTATAGGAGAGTGTTTAAGTCTCTTCTATATTTTGGAAATTTTGGAACATTTCTAGGCATGTGGGTATACCTATAGAAGAAATGAACCTCTAGATTTAAAAGGCTAGCTCCCTGAATGTATCTCTGAAAAAAAAAATCTATCTAAACCAATTTTCTTGAAGGGAGAAGAGTTATAAATTGCATAAAAGGAAACCTAATCTAAGAGTGGTGATGCACTGAGATTATCTTCCATGTGAATATTATATTCTAGTGCACAATACCATGAACACATAGACCATCTTCAAGTTCTACGGATTATAACACAAGTATTTTAGTATAGAGGTGAGATGTATAAAATAACATAAGGAAAATGAAATAAAAGGCAAGTTACACATTCCAAGTATAGTTATACACTTATAGTAATCTAAAACACTTGAATGAACTCTATATGACCTATTAGACTAAGAAATTTTTCTCATACATGAAGGAGAAACGACTGAAGGATGGAAAATCATCACTTGTCACTATACATCACTTACACACTAAGATAATTATTCATAAATTGAAATAAAAAGACTTGTACTAATGCTTAAAGGAAAAATATAACATCAATCTAGTAGGGTTTTTCCATACATTATTTGGAACCTATTTTCACTAGCCTAAGGGTTGTATTTATAGTAGAAAATAAGTGAGAGGGGAGGCTTTTTGGTGCTTGAAAGAGGAATCAATTTTTTAGAAGCCTCTAACCATGGTTACAACTATTTTTGTAAATGATGCTCATTCAGGCCATTCAATTGATCCATGTCACCTCAAGTGGTTACACAGTTAGCTTTCTCTCTCAAAGATGCTTCCCCAATGGTTGCACCAGTAGAATCAAGATATTTTGAGCTAAGTAATAAAGGAAATGTGGTTATTTCAAATGAGTCCACCTATTGTAGATTTGTCTTGATGCTAACAGCTTCTCACCAACTCGTTGAGGTGTGTAATGGTGTAGGGGAGAGTCCTTTTTATTCTATTGGCCTTGGAGATGAAATTTCCTAAAGCTTATGTGTATGCCTTCATGGCATTTGTCAAGATGTTGGCTCCATGTGTATGTCTACAAATGTCCCTTGAAGGCTTGTTCTAGCTTGACCTTAGTCAAATTTTCTATTCCCATGGAGTCCCTCAGCCTCTCACCTTTTCATTTGCTATTAAAAATGACTCAAATCTTGATTAGAATGCTCAAAGTGATGTGATCCCTCTGATCTACTTTATCTCAAGTGAGGACCATTGATCTACTTGGGACCCACTGTTTAAATGCCAATGGCTAGCCTATTACCCTGAAGTTGACATTTATACAACTATCACTCTATTGAAACCATTCTTTCGAGGTATTTTCTTTGAATCTATTTTCCTCAAACTTTTGCTTGGATAATTTTCTCATTGATAATTCTTTTGACCATTATCCTGAAAACTACCGTTTAGATTTTGCTTTTGGCCCACTTTGTTATAGAGAGGTACCCTTGGACAATTTTTGAAATGTACCCTTCAAGGGATTATCTTAGCCACTTTCTTTGCAAGAATTTAGCCTTCATAAAAATTCCTTCAGGACTTTGTTGAAGCACTTGGTTAAGGAAAAAGACCCTTCAAAAACTTACAAGTGGACCATTCCTCTAATAGACATTTCCTTCAAGACTTTGAAAAGTGCCCCTTCAAAAAGCTAAGATGTACCCTTTGGCTTTTTTGAGATATACCTTTGGCCTTCTTCCTTTGAACCTTTTCTTTTGGAAGAATTCATTCAGACCCCTTTTCTCTTAAGTAATTCCTTTAGAAAATTCTGAAGGGATTATGCCTTAGTTTCTTTTGCTTTGGAAACACTCCCTTCGAGGGAAAAATACCTTTAGGAAAATTGCATAGGCACCTTACATGAAAATTCCTTTAGACTTTTGTTGAAGATGCCCCTTCAAAAATTTGGAAGATGCCTTCCAAAAAAATTGAATAGTACCCTTCAAAAATCTTGAAAATGACACTTTCCTGAGAAAAGACCCTTCAAGAAAGTGTGTAGGGCACCTACCTGAGAAATGATCTTTTGAAATTTTTTCAAAGTACCAATTCCTTCAAAAATATTGCAAAGGACTAATTCATTTGGGCTTTCTGTAAGTGCCTTTGCTTGTATAACAATTCCTTCAAAAAGATTATTTCAAACAAAATGTTTGAAACAATTACTTCAGAAAGATTATTTCAATCAAAATGTTCAAAACAATTCCTTTGAAAATATTCTTTTGGATAAAATATCTGAAACAATTCCTTTATCTTGAACAAAAAACCCAAAACAAAAACTTTTTTGAAAGAAATAACACTTGTGCAAAGAGACCGAACAAAAGCTTCTAAAGGAAATAACACTTGATACTTTACTGTGGGCATAGTGTGAAACACTTCCTCTAAAAGACAAATTATAAATGTTGTATTTAGCCAAAATGAAAGATACAAAACTTAGGAGTGAAAAATAGCTAAAAATAACTTTTCTAGTTAAGAAACCATTTCATTGCATATCCAATCAATTTTCTTAGTTTTTGGGTAGTGGCATTACCACCACTCATAAATATCCCCTTTTCCCTAAATTTTAAGCTCTTTTATAGTCATTTTATTATTCTCTCTCATGTTTTCCATATCAATTCACCTACGGATTCAATAGGATATAACAACGACATGGATTTCACACATTATTCCTTTTTGAATAATTTATTATGCCCTAAAATTTTGAAACTACTATAGTAACTAGACACATATAATGATATGATTCTGAATGTTATTTTGGGGGCCTCATCTACATACCATAATATGAAATTAACACAAACTTATTGAAATATCTAATGTCATGCTATGACAATCGCGAGACAAGGTTCAATGTCAATGTCAACTACAAATTAATCTCCTTTGGTACCTCACCTTTTGACATCCATAATTTTACAAGGCTTCCACACCATAATACCAACCCTATCACCATAAAAGTGATATTGACTAATGATGATAAAATATATTTAAAGTCTAATTAAAAATTATAGATCAATCAACCCAATATTAAACCAATCTCAAATATTGGGTTGATTGATCTATAATTTTTAATTAGACCAATCTCATTTTTAATATTGGGTTGATTGATCTATAAATAAGAGAGTGAGCTATAAGGTCATGAGATTGGTTTAAAAGACCAATATTTATAAGGTTCTAATTTTAAATATTGGTCTTTTAAACCAATCTCATGACCTTATAGCTCACTCTCTTATTTAAACCAGATAGGTCAACTTGTGAGAAAAAATTTCACTGACCTAAAAAACTTATAAAAAACATGAACATGTATTAAAATTAATTAAATACATATATATGCACTTGGTTTCATCATTATATTAGGAAAACATATTCCAATTCATCTTCTTACTACTGCCTCAGTTTTTCACTATTTGTACCATTAGGCCTATTAGCAACTGGTTAACTTAGATGACCGATTTAGCACACTTAAGGACTAGAACGTGTCCAAAAAACTTCATGATAATGAAACATGAGTCTCTACCTTCTTCCTCCATTCATTTTCTTACTATTTCCAATACAACTTTTGACAACTATAACTTCTTTATAAACAAGCCTGTAACTCAACATTTTATCTTTCCTTTCTCTAACCAATACCACTTTGAGGTACTTGGGAGAGTATAATATAATCTACAATATATTACCTAATCATACCAATCCATTTTTGGCACTTTTTATCAATATCAGGTCCTTATTAGGGTTCTAAGAGGATTTAAACATATTTCTACTCTTAATGATTGTTCATAAAGTATAGCCCCTCAATCTAGAAACTAATGCCTATAATTTTTAGATAGGGCCCTTCCATATCTACCATGAACATCCTAATTTCCCATTAAAAGTTTTGATTATCTAATGATCATAATAAAATCTTTCTCGGGTTGAAAACCCTTCATTTTGAGCACTTGAGAGACCTCTAAAAAACTTTTCATGGCTTATCCTTCAAACTAAAACCTCAAAATTTATGCACATGCCTAAAAAAATTGACTCACCTTTTTAAATTATCACCTACTCACACTTTAGTTATAAACTAATGTTGATACCCCATTAGGCTACCCTCTCTCTCTACACCATAGTCTTCATACCTTACTAGGTTTTGAATTGACCTTCATGCCTCTTTTCATGATCTTAACACCTTAATATCATGATCAACATATCAATCTCATGCCATATAACCTCTATAATTATTAAACATTGGCATACATCCTTCACATGTCTTGACCATAGATAATGATACCTTATTTAGGCTAGGTAGGGTTTAAGAGAGGTCTAGATATAGACCTAAACTAAAGGTATTACCCTTGTAGGCTCACCCTAAAACTCTCTTGAGTGTTAGAATGCCTCACATACATGTTCAAATATCTTTCATAACCTCTCACATGCCCTAGTTGACTCACATAATCATGCCAACAGCTCATCCCTCTAACCTGCCATGACTAGACTTAAGCTTCTAATGCACTTAATGCCTTGACCTATTCCTTCCATGTCATGACCTCAAAAAAATATAAACTAAGAAGATATAAGACATTACACCACACTCATATCACTTCACCATTCTCTTTCTAATGACAAAAATCTTTCATAGCCTCATACAGACTTAAAACCACATGACCAAGCATCATATGGCTTGACATCTCTCTTCAACTGAACAGTTTTGAAACCTTTCTTGTGCCTTCATTAAACCATAAGACATTATTTTCACTCAAATTATATCTTGACTTCAAATTCATCTTATCACATGAATTTCTATGTAGAGATTAGTTGTCTTCAAACATCTTCCATGACTTGTACCTTCTATGCTCACACCAGTCATGATAATTCTTAGTAATGCAATACTCTTATGTGCTTTGATATATCACATACTACCATCTATCCTTAGTCACCTTTGACATTAAAATTTACAACCAATAAAAAATATAGTTCTCAAAAATCTCACCTTGTTATATCATGCACATACCTCAATGACCACTCACTATTCACCTTCACTAGATGCACCTTGACATCAATAAAAATAAAATACCAATAAAATCCCCCTTTGTCATTGATGGAAAAAATTGTACACAAATGAAATAACTTTAAAATGATACTTTTCCCATCTACTCATTCTCCCCCTTTTGACATAAATGACAAAGGGTCTTCTACAAAATACCATCTAATCCTTGGACCTAAATTTCAATGAAAAACATAGAGAAATGCTAACAAAAAATCACCTTAGGCTCATACCAACTGTTATAGATAATTTCTAGAACATTTGAACTTTACCTCAAGAAACATGCTTCTTTTCATTGTCTTGACACTTCATAACATAGAGATACAAATCTCACCTTAACATCATACTTTCCTCTTGAGTCATAAGATGGAAGCTACTCTTAGAAACATATCTAAAAAGGCTATTTCTTTGACCATTTACTTATATTCTCTTAAATATAATGAATCATCTAATTATTTCCCCATTTGTCCTCATATCTTGTGCTCATCATATGAATTATCAAGAATCACATACCATTCTCAACATCCTTCAAGTATTTCTCATATACCAATCAGCTACGCAGGCTTTCATCACACTTATAGCTCTATCAACAACATCCAACATGTCTCTGTAACCATATTGGTTTTGTAGACCAATCCATATTTCATATTTATATAGACATATTCTTATACTCAGACATATATTCCATACCATGAATCCTTATGAATTGATCTCTAGAATTAATGTTCATACTAACCAAAACTTATTTCATCTTGTCATATATATACAAGCTACAAAGAAAACAACTCATACATTGAAATACAAACAACTTAGAATACTCTCAAGATGAATCATTTTTTGATTACAACCTCATGATTCTACTGATAGAAGAGTATCTCCATGAATCCTAATGGAGTCACCCATTTTTATAGGGATCTCAAAACTCCATTAACTTAGGAGATTCCTAGATCTCCAAATCACTCTAATTAGATATCTTACAATCATGAGACTGACAGTCTCTCTTTAGAATTTCACTTAAGATTAAATAAAGTATTTGACTCGTCCACCTTATCATTCTTATTTTTTTTCTTTGACTTCCTTGTCAAAACATGAAGATAACAAGTGTTCTTGACATTCCTTCACTTTTGATCCTTACTCTATCTTAGAAAATAATACATCTTGACCATTGGGTTCAATATGATCAGTCTTGACTTTTTTTATCTTCCATACCAATGTTTGACCCTTCTCTTGTTAAATATTGAGGTCCTTCTGACTCCATTATGAAATAATATTGTAATGTGTCCTATATTATGAAAGTTATAGCAAACAAATTTTTTTTACATGTTTTTTAATTGATCACTCCTCCCATGTTCTCATGGTAACTCATTCATTGAAACAATTACATAATCACTTTCTCTATGACTAAAGTTATGAAAAGAAAAATAATAACCATTGAAATAATTGGAATACCTCATTACACTGGGCTACCTAATTAGTCTTTTTATGTTGATATTCTTGACTTGTTTATGATCACTATGAGTCTCAGATTTGAGAGTTTCTACATAGGTCTTTGAGGCATGAATCTTCTTATTATTCTTTTGGTTATATTTAAACCCAAGACCTATATTTTCATGTAGATACATTTGAATAATCAAAATATCACCAAGAACTTTAGTACTCTTCTCAAATCTTTGATGTGTCTTCAACTTGACTAATGCCTGATCTAGTTCTACCTTCAAGGACTCCATTTCTATTCCAAACTTCATGCATTCTTCTTCCTTAGTGTTAAAATTTGTAGTGACAATTTCAATTTGAGTTTCTAGATATTTTATGATCTCCTCATGTTCATTGGTGATAATCTTTAGTCTCTCTTCAAAGATATTTATTTGATCCTCATAAATTTTAACCAATTATCTTAGTTTCTGATTCTTCTTTCTTTGGAACTTTAACTCCTGTAGAGCCCTCACCAATTATACCTCAAAATTTACTTTAGCCTCCTCTTCATCTTATTTTTCATCATCCACAAGGCCTTTCCATTTTGTGAAACTCTCATTATCTATTTATATAGCCATGAATAAAGTTTCATTGTTAACATGCTCACTATTTTCAACATCACTATTAGATGTACTTGTGTTACTTACATCAAATTAGCTATTATCTTCTTTTGTAGATAAAATTCTCTTTTTCTTGAATGACCCTTTCTTACCTTGATACTTCTTAAAATCTTTCTTGGTTTTTTCAGGCTTATAGACCTTATTATCATTGTGATCAAGGAATCCAAGAAGCGAGGTTAGAAAAAGTGTTAGAAAAAGTAACAAAACTTGAATAAAAACACACTAATATGCTAACACTTGCCTAGATCATAGGGGGAGCTAAGTGAAAAAATACATTAGAAACCTAACTAAAATGAAAAGAACAATAATCTTTACCTTCTTTGAGAGATCCACAGGATTTGTTCGTGTCTTGCTTGGTTTGTGCTCAATAAATCTTTGGTAATGGAGTTTTCTTTGCTCCTCTCCTTAGCACCATGGTTGGCTTATGGCTTATGCTTGCTTTATGTCTTGGCTCAATATTTTAGAATTATAACACTATTGCTTTTAATCTTGCTACAAAACTTGTATTATAACTTTACTCTATCCAAACTCTCTAAATGAAGAGGCAAAGGCTTATATTTATAGGCTTAGGAACTAACCCCAACTCAAGGTGAGTTAAAGTGTAGTTTAAACATGGAATGGATTCAAACCTAACCGAAGTAAGTTAATTAACCCAAATATAGTTAAAAGGTGTCAAGAATTGATTATTTACAATGAATAAGCATGGGTGAGATATTTTCAAAGACTTGACAAGTCACAAAAGGTAATCATGAAAAGATAGGATATTTGCATTTTTGAATTTCATTTTTTACAATTGAATTAATTACACATGGATAATTAAATTAGGCATTTAATGTGGTTAGGCATATTAATTAATTTTGAATAGGATTTTTAGCATTTTGCAAGATTTGATTTTATGTGTGTACTTTCCCCTTTTAATAGGTCTTATAGGTCAAATTGCATGTTATGATGCCATAAAATTATTAGAAATGAATCTGTGAGAGGTTTTTATTGATTATAGTAGGATACCCTAATTAGGGATGTCTCAATAAGATTCAAAGCTTTGATGATTGATGCAAAATCAAATTTAAGACATTCAATAATTCTTAGGATTAATTTACAATGGTTGGTAAGAATCAATCTAAAGTACAGTTAAAGGCCATTATTGGATAGTTTTAGGTGTCTACAATTTTCCCCTATTTGGGAAGGTATTATAAGTTATAGGCATAGTAACATCTTTTCAAAGATTGAAAAGTTCCTATATGATTATGACTTTAGTGATAATGGATGAACTGTATGTGCCCCCTTAAGGGAGTGGTTAGGAAAGGGGTTGGAAATTGGTACCTCAAAAGGAAGAAATGATTAGACCAAAAAATGAAATAGGGTGGAAGATATTGATTTACCCATAGGTGGTTATAATCAATGGCATATGGAGTTGACCTGGTTAGGGTAGACAAACAGGATGATTTGCCCATAGGTGGTTATAATCATCGACATATGTGGGATAAAAAAGGTAATGATTTTCCCAAAGGTGGTTATAATCATTGAAAAAAGCTTAGGGTAATAAGAAACTGATTTACCCAAAGGTAGTTATAATTAGTAAAAGTTAAAATAATGATCTACCCATAGGTAGTTATAATCATTGGTAGAATAAAAACATGACCCTATTGGGTGGATAGGGATAATGGTTTGCCCAAAGGTGGTTATAAGCACTATCATAATGAAAATGTGCCTTAGTTAGGAAGAATAAAGAAAATGATTTTCCCAAAGTCAGTTATAATCACTAACCTTCAAATGGATGGAAACATAATGATTTGCCCAAAGGTGGCTAGAATCATAGGTAATGTAAGTGGGATGGTATATATTGATTTTCCCAAAGGTAGTTATAATCACCATAATTAAGTTATGACAAACATGATATGGAATGATGATGGAAAATTGGTATAAAGGAGAAAGATGAATTTGGCCAACCTACTAGTAAGGATATGCTCATCCAAACTAGAAAAGGTTAAATTCTTAGTTATTTAATTATTATATTTAGGAGATTATTTGGATTATATCAAGAATGTTGATGGTGTTGGTGCCAAGGAGATATATCAATGTTGCATTATCATGTAGACTCTTGAAGCTAATTTTTTTGTAGCACGTGACACTAGGCATCATGATAGGACACCACGATAACTTGACCAAAATATGCATAAAGACTAACATGTGATCCAATACTCAACTAAAAATAATGCACAAATTATAAAATACATGATTAAAATATTGATGTATGAATATGGATGGATTCAACAATAATGCACAAGGAAACACCCAATGAATGCATATATATTAAATTAAAGCACAATACGAAAACAAATAAATAGGTAAACAAATAAATAAAAATATATATAGAAAACAAAATAATTGAAATAGAAACAACAAACAAAAAATGGTTAATTTCAATGTTTGTATATATAACATGATACAAATAAGATGATGATCATTTCCCCTAGACATAGGAGACAACGAAGCAAACAAATAAAATGGGGGAATAGAAGAAGAGGAAGGGGTGGCCGCACTATCTCCAAATTCAATAGGCAAGTGGATGCTACCTAAATATTTCTATGAATATAATGTTTAATCTCCCAAGATATGGGATAGAAGAAAATTATGATAAGAAAAATGTGATGGATGTGGTAGATGAATATGCGAATGAGCTCTCAAAATGGTGAGAGAATGGGGTAAAAGGCTAAAGAGGATGGGTAAACTAAATAAAAAGTGGTTTCATATGATGTAGAGAGGTTTCCCAAAATACTTAAGGCAAAGAATTGGTCAATGACTTTGGATTTTCTAAATCAGTTTTACAAATGTTTTTGGAAATTTTGATGTATCCCAACTCAATTAAGAATGATGAGACACTAAATAGTCTAAGATCATAAAATGGTGACATCATTAAAACTTAAAATGCTTGAAAAATGGTGAGAGTGTGGCTTAAGTTGCTCTTAAAATGGTGAGAGTGTTCAAACTTAACATTGCTCACAAAAAATGAGAGCATGGCTTAGGGCTGATTGAGCTGACCTTGACATAAATCAATCAATACCTATATAGTTTTAGGATGGGACATCAAGTCACTATATTTTTGTCTTATAATGGAATAAAATAACTAATTTAGTAGCTAATTCAAACAAAATAGGAAAATTTGGCAAATGACACAGTACAACATAGGAATGACAAGGTGGTACTTCAAGGCATGATAAACAAGTTTTGCCCCTAGTTTGCCCATAGGTAGTTATAACTAGGAAACAACAATATAGATCAATGCTACTACTTTTCCCATATGTATTTATAATTAGTATCATGATCATAGGACACTAATTTTCTCAAAGGTGGTTATAATCAGTCACACTTGGTATATAATAAAATAAGAAATGAAAGATGCAACTACCAAACCACTATCATACTACTCCAAAATATGACCTCTGATTTGAATACTTGAAACAAATACTGAAACATGATCTAAATTTTAATGCTAAAACAATCATGTAACTAATGGAATGGAACCAAGGTCAAATGATTTTGTAAGGAGGAATGAAAATAATTTAGTTGATAGAAAAGGTATGGTAGAATGGAATGGTGGAACAATCAAAGTGATATAATGATATGGCATAAAGAATAAAGTCAATAATATGGTATAATTTAAATGGGCCTCATAGACAATACACTAGGTCACTCAAGCAAGGTAATGCTTGAGGTGTATAATGTTCATCGACTCATCAAATTCATCCCCTTCTAGTGTAGTGAGCTTGTATGTTATAGTACCATAGTTTGCAACAATGATGAAAGGACCTACCCACTTGGGTTTGAACTTGACTTTATGTTTCTTCTTAGCCATGGTTTTCTTTTGTTTTTCTTTAAGTATAAGATCACCAAGCTCAAATTTTCTATATTTCACATGTTGATTGTAGTGTCCATGGAGTCAGTTCTAGTATGTTTAAAGGTTATTAACTTTAGCCATATGTTTTTCATCAAGTAAATCCAACTCTTGTATGAAATGTAATCGATAGTCTTTAGCATACATAACATGTTTCAAAGAGATGTGTAAAGAAGGTAACTTGACCTCAATGGGAAGAATGGCCTTAGTACCATAAATAAGGTAATATGGAGTGGCTCTTGTTGGAGTGTGGTGATTGTTACAGTATGCCCAGAGGGTGCAAAATATTTAAAGGTGCCAATCATGGTTGACAACATTGAAAATATTTTTAAGGATGTTGACAATGGTTTATGATGTGTTTCAGCTTGTTTATTACCTTATGGGTCAGATTTCATGGAAAAATATTGTTTAATCTTGTACTCAACATGTAGTAATTTGACATCTTTATTTTTAAATGATCTACCATTATTAGATATAATTTCAAAGGGGATATCATAGCAGCAGATGAGGTGGTTAAAGATGAATTTAGAAATTTACTTTCTAGTCACATAAGTGAGGGGTATAGATTCAAACCACTTAGTGAAGTATTTTTAGTGGTAAGGATATGTTTATGGTCATCAGATGAGTTGGGGTTTATCTTCCCAATGAGATCAAGTCCCCATATAGAAAATGGCCATGGTGTAAGCATTGGTTTCAGAGTCTTATTTGGGGCATGAATCATATTGACATGCCATTGACATTTATCAGATCTTTTTACATATGCAATTACATTTGCATCCATCATCGACCAATAGTACTTAGTACACAAGAGATTTTTAGATAGGATGACCTCACTAGTATGGGCTCCACATACTCCTTCATGAACTTACCATAATGTTAATGTAGATTCTACCAAAGTTAAATGATGAAGCAAAGTCCCTTCAAAACTATAGTGGTATAAGGTTGATTTGAGTAAGGTATAATAGGTAGCATGGTGGACAAAGGATTTGGATTGTTTGAGGGATAAGTTTGGTGGAATTATTTGGTTATGGAGATATGTGTATAGGTTGTAATACCAAATAGAGATGGGACCAATAATATCATAGATCATTATGGTAGTTAAAGGTTCATGAGATAGTGCTAGTAGATTTTTAATGAGAAACTAGTATTCTTTGGCCATATTTATATGTCAAATCAAATATCTAATGGTGGCCATGGAATCAACTATTTTGTTATTGGCCCTTGGTATATGTTCACACTATACATCAGTAATTTTTTGTTTGAGAGTGTTAACCATGGCCTTGTATGATACCAATTTGTCATCCTTGTTTTGAAAATGGTCTGTAACCTGATGGATGATTAATTAAGAATCACCATAAAACTTTAGATGTTGTATGTTCCATTATACTACCTATCAAATCCTTGTAATAAGTGATTCATAGTCAGCCATGTATTGGTATAAGGAAAGATTATCATGAATGACTTAGGGATTAGATCTTAATGGGGTGTAATAAACAAAAGGCCTGTCCCTAATACATATGTAGTGAATGATCCATCAAAATATAACTTCTAGTGCTACTCCTCAAGATGTGATTCAATTATGGTCATAATGGATTCATCTAGGCATTAGAATGTGAGTGGTTCTATATCTGCAAGGGGTAGTTCAATAAGTTGATTTGCAATAAATTTTCCCTTTATGGCTTTTTGGTTGACATATTCTATCTCAAAATCACTAAGAAGCATGATCTATTTGGCCATGTGGGCTTTTAAATCTATTTTGGATAGTGTCTACTTGAGCAGATCTACTTTTGAAATAACCATGGTCTTATTATTCAACATGTAATGTTGTAGTTTCTAAGCTATGAAGACCATAGCTAAACAAGATTTTTCAATGGGCATATAATTGTGTTCATACACAACCGATTTAAAACTCAGATAACATATGGCATGATCCTTTTCATTATCATCATTTTGAGCTATAAGTTTCCCTAGGGATTTGTATATAGTTGATAGGTATAGGATGAATGGTTTTCCCAACATAGGAGGTAATAAAATAGGCAAATTTATAAGATACTCCTTTAATTATTGAAAAGTTTCTTGGCATTCATCATCCCAATGAAATTTTACCCCTTTATTCAATAAGTGTGTGAATGGGTGGCACTTATTGACCAATTGAGATATGAAACATCTAATCGATTGTATTTTATAATCTGAACTATGGAGCTGCTTTAAATTGGTTGGTGGTGGCATGTTTGTTATGTCTTGTACTTTTTATGGATCAAATTAAATTCCTCAACAAGACATAATGAAATCAAGAAATTTTCTTGAAGTAACTCCAAAAACATAAGTATTAGGGTTGATTTTGTCTTTATATTCATTAAATTGCCAAAATATCTTTCTCAGTACTACTAGATGATCGACCCTGGTCTTTAATTTGCCTAGTATGTCATTGATATAGTCTTCAATACTATCATACATCATATAATGAAATATGATGGTCATGTATCTTTGATAAGTGGCCACAATGTTTTTTAGAACAAATGGCATAACTTGATAATAAATGTTCCCCATAGATTGGTGAAGGCTCTTTTATGTTGGTCTTCTAACACAATCATGATTTGATTATAACCTGAGAATCCATCCATCAATGAAAGCATTTCAAAACCCACTATGGAGTCAACAATGATGTCAATGTTTGATCGAGGAAAGTCATCCTTAGGATAGTAATTTTTTATGTCTATAAAATTAGTATAGATTTTGATTCCTTCTAACTTTTTATTGATGGGTACAACATTGGAGATCAATTTTGAGCAGTTGATTGGTCAAATATATCTCACTTCCAAGAGATTTTCAAACTCTTTCTTTACTAATATAGTAATGTAAGGATGCATTTTGTACAATTTTTGTTTTATAGGTTTGGTATCAGGATGTACCATGAGGTGGTCTAAAACTAAAGTAGGGTCTAAACTAGGCATGTCAAAATAGGCCCAAGCAAATCTATCAACAAATTACCTCAATAGGGCTATAAAGAATGCACATTCCTCTTCTATGAGGGATGCACCTAATATGATCCATTTCAGGTCATCTAAAGGCCTAATGTTGATGTATGTTGTGTCTTTCACTAAAAGTGTTGAACAATCTTCTAGAATAGTCGACAAAGATTGAAACTAGCCTATCATAGTAGAGTCCTCTATTAAGACTGGCTCTTCAATTTCTCCTAAGCATGATGAATCAAAATCTCTCAATAGTAGGGATGGCCATGTAATAAATACTATTATAAACTCTTGGATGATTTGGTCAAAAGCTTTTTGTTCTTCAAATCTAAAATTGGACACATAGGCAAGTTCATCTTTCATGGTCTCTTGAGCTATCTTTGAAGAAGGTTGAACACCCATTCTAATGGCACCTAAAATAGGGTTTCCCCACTAGACTAGCCTTTCTCTTTACTATTTCCCTAGTCCAAAAGGTCCTTAAATAGATTTTCACTTTTAGACCTCAATGTTTTTTGTTTTTTTTCTTTGGCTAAGGGTGTTCATCTATTCTCCAAAATAGGATTTAAGATCTAGTTTGATTGAGAACCCTTGTTTGTGGTCTACCAACAAAACATTATCTCTAAGGCCAAAGAAATCATAGAAGGCCTCATCATTCTAAAACTCATCAAATGGTACTATTGATTCTTGTTAGCCCTAGTCTATTAGTTAGGGGTATTATAATGGAAGTGGATTACGATGAATAACTGATCATAGGGTATAAGTGGCATTAGTGTCAAACAAATTGGTATGGGATATGTCATCAAAAGTGCTATGATCAAACTCTGCTTCACTATTGGCATTATTGTCACTAGTTTTTGGTGATGAAACTCAAATGAGATATGTGGGATCACCCCCAGGTAGTTTAAATCTAAGACCATATATTATTTTATACTAAGTGGTAAAAATTGGCTCAAGTTAACCTTGTTGATTTAGCCCAAGGCCTCCTCCTTCATAGGCATGCCTCTCCATGATTTTATTTAAAATGAGATACTTGGAATTTATATAACAATTAGCCAATTTGTCATTATACAACCAAGATTCATCACCCTCAAGTGGGTCCTATTATTGAATAGTGGTCGATATGAAAATGATGGGCATTAGAATATATAATTGGTCTTTGCCCTTTATTTTCCATTCCATGCAAGGTGGTTTGGCTTTAGGTCTTCTAAAGGACTTAGGGTTGTGCGGAAGCTTGGTAATGTGGAAGTTATCATATGTCAAATATTCCCCTGAGCCATTAGCTAAAATGGTATAATGATTAGACATTTTAAGAGGTAGTATATGTGAAAGTGAATCAAGGGTATCAAGGATAATGTAGTTGGCCTCTAGTGAATCACCATGTATTTCCTTCCCTTTGTCCTTCTTGGCAACAAGATTCAATCCAAAATGTTAGTTATATCTTTGGTACTCGGCCTCAAAATGCTTATGATGTTTGTATGGATGTAAATCTCCATGGACGATGACCTCCATACTTGAATAGAGGAACTTGATACACTGGTGCAATGCTGATGGGATTGCACATATTTTATATATCTAAGGTCTACCCAAAATCATATTGTATGACAAATCAAGGTCTAACACATGGCATAGTGTATCATGGGTCAAAGGCCCAATGATAATTGGTAAGATAATAGTGCCTTTTGGTTCCCATTCTTCATTGTCACAGGTTTTGATTATGATCATTTCTAGCTACAAGTCAACTATCATGTACACAAGAAGCTTGATAAGCTTTAGAAACACAATATTTAGGACCAATCCATTATATATGAGGACACACTTCACTTTGTTCCACATTATGACAAATTTGATATACAATGTATTATTATTTAGAGGGCCAAGGGATGATATATCACTTTCATCAAAATTTAATTATTAGCCTCGAGCTAGATGTCCAACCAAAGCTTGAAATTTATCTGGAGATATGTCATTTAGAACTTGGGATTGGCTAAGGAACTTTGTTAAGATGTTCTTGTGTATTTTAGACATACACAACAAATCCAAAATGGATATTTATGTAGGCATATTCTACAATTGTTCCATAATATCAAACATCTTTTCTTATACAACAATAAATAGCTTATTCCTATCCAAAATGGTTGGTTGGATGGGTGAAGTGGAAGATGGTAATGGGCTTGGTATGGTAATATTAAATAATCGAGTTGTCATTACATAATTAAGATTATATACAAGACTATTTATGATAACAAATGATGGTGGAAGGGGACTAGATACGATAAGTCTTAGTTGTTAATGTACTTATGTGTAGTCATAGGCAAATGATGAATTATTGGTATAGGATCTAAAGGTAGTAATCCATGTTTTATAGTACACTTATATGTGGTCCCCAATTAAAGAAGGATCATTAGCATGGTTTGGTTGATTGGGAATGATTATCAATGGTCTTGTTTGATTGGTACTTGGCCTCAGATCCATGGAAATGGTGTTAATGCAACCTCCTACAATATGGCCTACAACCTTATTGTAGTCATGTGAAATTGCATGGTAGGTCTATTGGTTATTGGCATCATTATGACCTTTGTTATATCCATTCATTTGATATTTTTGGTTCTACTACTAATTTTTTTGGTTTTATCTTGATTGTTGATACTATTATTACTATACTAGCTATTATTGTTGTTGTTATTGATTGTTATGTTGTTAAAAAGGATTTTGATAAATGGTAAGGTTCTAATTAGATGTGTAATCTCCAAGATCCAATGTTATCTCTCTAATTTCCAACATATTTTTGATCAGATGTTTAATTTACACACAACATCTCAAACTATAGCCATTGACCAAATGATACTTGTAGAATTCATTTTATTTGTACTAGTATAGATAATTAGTGCCCTTAGGATAGTGTTTTAGAATAGGCCAGTTAATTAAATTAGCCATGGAGAGATTGAAAGAACAAATTCAATGGGTTATCCAAGTTCACTAAATATGTAATAAGTAGGCATAGTTATCGTTGGAGGAGGGTTTTGCAAAGGCAATGATTGTTGCATTTGTTGTAATGGTCTAGGTTGTTATGCTTATTACATTTTTTGATTGGGTTATTAGTGAGGATTAATTTCCATATGAGGCACAGGATGGGTAAATCGTGTTTACACCATTTATACATGTTGTGAATTAGGTACTCTATTTACCATAGTGTTCTTTCTATGATTTAACTACTTTGACCTGGGGTTGCAATGCTTACACTTGGACTTGGTTCTAATTTTGGCCATTGTTTTGGTTTTTATTATGGATCTAATTTGTTAAGGTAAGTTTAATGATACCTTGGTTAATAAGGGATTTTTAGATCAAAAAACCTTTGTTAATGATTTATTTAAAAATGTGTGCACACTACAACTTTAGATGATAAGATATCTCATTATGTAGATTTTTAGTAAACACAATGGCTAGTTGATTGTCTTGTAGACTATGGGTGAATTAGCTTACAAGGGCTATCCATCACTACATATAACTTACAAATATTTCACTAGAATTTTTTTTCTTGTATCAAATCTACCAATGAAATCTCATGTTCAGGATTGTAGAAGAAGTGTTGCACAAGCTTGTTTGAAAGATCATCAAAATCAGAAATTGAATTTTTGGACAATTTTAGCAACCATTCCCATTCTTGTCCTATTTTATTGTCCTATTAGGCTCCATGGAAACAATATTAAAAGTTATATGTTGTTTTAGGCCACTAGTTGGCACACAATAAATAATTCTATCAAATGGGCCTTGGGGTCACCTTTCCCCTTGTATTTGTCAAACTTTGGTGGTTCATACCATAGAGGAAATGGTGTCTACAAGTAATCCATGTTGCAAGGGTAGAAACACACATAATACAACTTGAAAATTTTGGTTTATTTACCAAATTGGATGGCAATAATTTCATCCTTTATTTGTTATAGTTATTATGTGAGGAAACTAGTGGGAACCTTGGCTTCAAGATGAGGTTGGGTAGTCAAAAGAGGGTTACTTTGACCGGGGTATAGTGGAGGCATTTTTTTGGGAACATTGGTTTGGTTTAGGAATGGACGAATAATATTCATACATGGGTTAGGGTGATTTTTAAAATTACACACACTATTATGTGAAATTCTACTTAAGATTGGGTGTATGGGCCTTGCTTTGGGGAAATTATAATTGAGATGGAGGGATATGGTTTTAAGGTGCCTATTGAGGTTGAATAGGGACTTACTTCCAACTAGTCAAACCTTGTTGGTTAAGGGGAACTTGTGAACCAAGGCCTTATCATTGAGATTATAATACATTTGGCATAAAAGGTAATTGTTGCCTAATTGGTACTTATGGAAAATTATAACTTCTTGGTTGTGCAAACCCTTATTGGGAAGTAGATGCATGTTGAAGGTTCAACATTTGTTTCTAACCAATGCTTTCAGGATGTTTATTAGACATTATTTGTAATTATAGTGGAATGTTGGTCTGTGACCAAAGAAGTATGTTCATTGGTACCTAGTGAGGTGGAACATTGGCTACCCCCTATTGAGGTGATAAGATGTTTCACATTTGCTGCATGGGTAAGTTATACTATGTATATTATTATGGAATATTAGTCATCACCTATTGTGGTGGATTAACATTTATCACATTCTATTGAGGCACGACATTGGCCACTGCTTGATTACTTAATCATTGGTGTTTTGTGCTAGAAAAAGTAGCTAGTTGAGTATTAGAGGTAGTTTGTTATGATTTGGAGGTAGAATTTCCTATCCCATATGTTTTTGAACCACTCATGGTGTTTCCTAAAGGCACATTTTATTGTGGACTTTGTGTTTGTGTGTTAACACCACTTTCTTCTGGATTGGACATTGCTTGTGTATTGTCTATTATGTTTGGCTCACTATTCTATGTTAAAGTATAAGACACTTCTTTGATGACAAGGGCATTTAAAATGTCTCCTATCAAAGTGGTTTTCATGAATGGGTCTATACCCTAATTTTTTTGTCCTATCAATTCAATTAAAACTCTTGTTTTAGGAGCTATCTCAATAAGAGGAGAATTTAACATGGTCATATTATTAAAATTGTGTGCCAAGTTCAAATATGTCTAGTACGATGTCTACATTTGTATAAAGTGGTCCTCCATGAGTCCATTTCCAATGACAAAGATACAAGGGTCCTAATATGGCATCAATACTATAGCATGAGGGTTTCTAAAAGAGTCATGTTTGTTGGTTTAACTATAAGGTATATTGTAAGGCCCTCTTACTATAATTGACAAGTATTCATGGGGAAAATCTAAAAAATACTTAGCCCTTACCTATATGGTTATAATTAATACTTTATCCTTGTTCACTAACAAGTGGCAATCAAATAAGTAAGGGTCATAGGGTAACGACATTGTAACATAGTAAGGTTGTTGTTGAACTTATTCTATAACTATAGGTACATTAACAAGGTATTGTGTTGTCTATTTTTGGTCTTGATCCATGTATGGAGGAATTTTGACTAAATAATGGGTCAAAGGTTCTTGAATCTATTCCCCTATTTGAGTGTTGTAAGGTGGAGAAGGATCAATCTCATAAACAACATCATCTCCATATGGGTCTTGAACAAATTCTTCTTGCACAATCACATTTCCATACCCTAAATTGCACATGAATCCACTATATTCATAGTGAGACATGGTTAAATCAATAGGTGAATGCTTTGTGATAAAAAGAGATGAGAGTTATACAATCTCTAAAAAACAAAGACAAAAGGTTCAAATTAGGTCTAACTTTGTCAAAGGGATGGATTTGTATCTCCAAAATGGTTTGTGATTAAACTTGGTATAAAAAAGTATAACATCAAATTTCTAACGCTAAATTTATCATACAAAAAGGTCAAGTGGATGAACTAAAAATGAAATGCCAAACTCTAGGTCCAGAAGTGTTCCAAATAGGTCTAATCTAGGAAAACAAAAATTGTTATATCTTTTGGCTAAATGTATCATCAAAAGATAGGCTCAAATGAGGTATGTGATAGGAATTTTGACCAAACATGACATCAAAAAATAAACTAAAAACAAAGGAGTATTTAATCTAACAAACTTGGAACACTTTGGCATAAACTAGGCACTTGATTTTAGACATGAACTTTGATCAAATTGGCATGAGGCAAAAAAAAAGGCACTTGGAGATAGACTGTCTTTTCCTAAATAATGGTACAATAAATAGTTTTCCAATTTGGGTAAAGAATTAACCTAAGTTACATAATCCAAAAGATAAATATCAGTATCTAAGCCCTAATTAGACAAGGCCTAAATAGAAATCAATGAATGTTTGAATTCAAACTTGTCAAGGTTAATTAAAAACTTAACTTAGGAAAACTTAAGATTTTTGAACAAACAAGCTAGACAAATTTGAATGACATGATGACACTAGATAAAGACCCTAACAAGGCACATGATTTGGTTTCAAAAATGTGGAACTTGGACATAAGACAAGATAAGTCGATTAAACAATTTGAGTAGCGTAACAACATTATTGCTCTCTAAAGATATAAACAATGGTTTATTTCAAAGACTCTGAGGCACAAACTTGAAATGATTTGGGAAGAATAACATTACCCATTTCAATGAAGTGACACACACAACATTTTTGACATAAATACTAAGACAAAAGTACAATGTCATATGAATGGAATAATGCCTCCTCAAATAATAGAATTATGTGGACGCAAGACTCATTTTTACTTGGAAAAACAAAAAAAGATTTAGACTCAAAATATCAAGTAAGAAAATATGAAAAAGACCAAATACAACTAAGTAAATCATCCTAAGCTTTAAACTGAAAAGGTTGCATTGTATTATTGAAATCCATCTATATAAATACTCTTGGGAGGATTTTAAGTGTTAATACAAAAATAAAAGCACATGAAGTGGTAGGGTTTTTACACCCCCATTCTCTTAAGAGATTGTATGGTGACATGGACCTTTAGGCTACTTGTCCTACATCAACAATATTTCCACAATAAGTGGGGTTATCTAAAACATACAATTTTTGACCATCTAAATGGTCCTAATCATGGCTAATACTAGATATGAAACACATAAATTGAGTTCATATCAATTAAATTACTATGAAAGGGTCTATTCCTTTGCATAGTGATTCCATCCATGTACTTCTTAGTGAAATCCCTTGGTTAACTAGACTAGACTCAAGTTTTTATTACGAAAGGAAAGGTTAGTTGCTCAAACCCCCTGGCTCTCATATTTTGCATACCTTGATTTTTATACCCCACCATGGATGAAGGTTGAAACATTTTTAGTAGATGAAACCTCAGTTCAATGATTCCCTAAATATCTCATGAAGAAGCTATGAACTCCCTTTCATAATCCAAATTTCACTAAATAAATGACTAAGTGGAAAGACTTTAGAGGTTTTTTTTAGATCACCTAAACCATACAATTTTTTGGGAGATCTTTGAAAACATTATTTCCATGCCTTAGACTAGGCACAAATTCCAAGTGAAAAGGTGTTTTTTGTCACCCAAGTTTCCTATAAGGGATAGGGGGAGGGCATACACGCACTCTTTGTTTTTCACAAATAAACAAACAAGTAGTAAACACTTTTAATAATTTGAAACCTAAGTGAATGTTTATTTTGCACACCAAAATGAAATGTTTGATTAAGTTCTTTGATCCCTTGGCTTAAATTTTCAAAGGCTTATAATAGATTTCACAAAACAACTTAACAAAAATCACCTAGGTTCTTTTTAAGCATTTAAATCAAATGTTCAAGATTTAGTAATTTGTTTTCAACACCAAAATGAAGTGTTAAAATCATTTAAACTTACAAATTCATGTTCTAATATTGCCTTTGTCCTATAAGGGTTAGAGAGTTTCCTTTTGCTTTGAAACACATTAATGGATGAGCAAACAAGTTTTCAAAACATAGATCTCAGGTTTCCTATTTTTAAAAACACAAAGACTAATATCGGTCACCTATGACTGATGTCAATTACCAAAGAACTGATGATGGTTGGTAATAATGGATATCAGTCAATAAAGATAGAGATCATTCACCTATGAACCCAAAGAAAAAATAAACATGATTCAAAAAATTTAGTTAGTCCAAAATATGATAAAAACTTCTCAAACCCTACAATTATATGATTAGGTAGAGAGTTTATAAGTCAATGAAACCAAGAAATAACAATTATGAGTGCTAAAAAGATTCAAAATCCAAGTTTTTTAAGTCATGTTTCACCCTATAGCCTGAATGATAATAGTTATGTATAACCAAGATCAATTATGCATAATTGATGACAGTTAGGCAAAACTAATGTTGGTTATGCCTAATTGATGTTAGTCTTTGTGTAGATCTGAGTAAGCATAAAAATAAAAAATGTAGTAAAAATAAAGCTAAAAATCCAATTTTGAATATATTCAATCATTAATTTGAAAATTTATGAGTTTCATCTTGGTCTCCTTGATATGTGGGGTGATTAGAGTCCCACTGGGCATGCCATTTGTGATCAAGGAATCCAATAAGGGAGGTTAGATCAAGTGTTAGAACAAGTAATAAAACTTGAATAAAAACACAATAACATGTTAACACTTACATGTATAGATCATAGGGGGAGCTTAGTGACAAAATATAATTATAAAACTAAATAAAATACAAATAAAAATAATATTTACCTTCCTTGAGAGCTCCAAAGGATTTTTTCATGGCTTGCTCGGTTTGTGCTCAAGAAATCTTTGGCAATGGAATTTTATTTACTCCTCTACTTGGAAACATGATTGGCTTGTGGATTATGCTTGCTTTATGGCTTGGCTTAATATTTTAGCATTATAAAATTATTTCTTTCAATCTTGCTACAAAACCTACATTGTAACTTTACTCTATCCAAGATCTCCAAATGAAGAGGCAAAGGCTTGTATTTATAGGCTTAAGAAATAAACCCAACTCAAGGTGAGTTAAAGTGTATTTTAAACATGTAATGGATTCAAACATAATCTAAGTGAGTTGATTAAACCCAATAGAGTTAAAATTTATCAATAATTAATTATTTTCAATGAATAAGCATGGGTGAGATATTTTCAAAGACTTGACAACTCACAAAAGGTAATCATAAAAAGCTAGGATATTTACATTTTTCAAATTCCTTTTTTAAAATTTAATTAATTACATATGGATAATTCAACTAGACATTTAATTTGGTTTAGCATATTAATTATGATAAGTTTTTATCATTTTGTAAGATTTGATTTTATGTGTGCACTTGCCCCATTTAATAGGTCTTATAGGCCAAATTATATGTTATGATGCCATAGGATGATTATAGATGAATATGTGAGATATTTTTGGTGTTTATAGTAGGATACCCTTATTAGGGATGTCTTAATGATATTATAAGCTTTGATGATTGATTCACAAGAAAATTTTTACTATTCAATGATTCTTAGGCTTAATTTTCAATAGTTGGTAAGAATTGGTCTAAAGTACAGTCAAAGGCCATTAGTGGCTAGTTTTAGGTGTCTAAATTAATCACCATGATGCTTATCATGTTATTCATCATGATTAATCTTATTTTTTTTATGAAACTTAGATGAAAACTGACCAATCTTACCATAGTTAAATCATTTGAATGGTAATTTTCCCTTATACTTACCTGAACCTCTCCCTAGTTTTCTAACAAATATGGCTTCTATCTTTTCATTATTAATGTCTGTGTAATCATTAATGCATTCTTACCTTTTGAATTTTTATTAATTTTTAATGTATATTCCTTATTGTAAGGTCTTCCATCACTTTTTCTCATTTCATAAGTAGTCAAGATGCTATGAAGCTCATCCATCTATAGTGTGTTAAGATCTTTGATCTCCTCTACTACAGACACTTTTGATTAAAACTTAGAAGTTAGGGATCTTAGTAACTTTTTTAATACTATTGATTCTTATAATTTATCTCCTAGACCTCTGATGATGTTTACCACTTTATCTACTCTCAAAAGATAAGATGTAATGTTTTCATCCTCCATCTTCAAACTTTCAAACTACCTATAGCGAGTCTGCAACTTTGACAACTTAACTTTGGTGTCTCCTTCATATATGGTCTAAAATTTTTCCTAAATCCCTTTGGTTGTATCACAATGGATGACCTTAAGAAATTTTTATTTTGAAAGACCACATAGAATGACATTCATTACCTTAGAGTTTTTCTCACTTGCCTTTTGGCTTGCTACATAAGTTGGTGGTGTAGAAGGTGAAATGAGTCCATCAAAAATAGATTAGAATATGTCATAACATAAATAAATGAGATATATATTCATTATGATGCTCCAAAATTCATATTTGGTCCCATTTAAGATAGGATCCTTATTGGTTGAGAAATCTCCTTGTACTTGTTGACTAGACATGATTGTGTTTTAAGGATTTCCTTAAAGTTGTTAGGTATGATCCAAAGGACCAAGATCTAATACAATTTTTTGGAATAAAAATGAATAAGAGGAGGTGGTGGGTAAAATAATCTTCAAAACCTTTCATTCAATTACACTTAATCAATCATGAACCATTAAAATAAACATATAGATCTAGCAAGTATAAGTAACTATCCACATAAGCATAAAACACAAGAACAAATCACATATGTTGGAAACCCTCAAGGGGAATAAAACCCAGTAATGTTGTCAAATATAATATAGTCCTATAATGAAAATATTAATTTTAGTGAAGTACCAACCCCAACTAGCTAAGTACCCACTTGTAAGGAGGCACTAACCACCTAGATGACTCAGCACCAACTCAGTCACATAATTGATTTTATCACCTTAATAACACATTTTTTCTCACATAATATATTATGATCACCTTATTTATATCTTCACACTCTTATCCCTCTTAAACTACCTTCTAGGCATCTTCTCTCAACTAGGTCTCTTCAAGACTGATTAGGTCATATGACCTTGATTCTCATACATATAAATTTTGTTATATCTTCATGAAAATTTATATACACCCATATAATGGTCTAAAATACCTACTTTTATTCTTAAATATTATATTTTATTCACTTCCTCTTTTATTACTTGAATAGGCCTAAAATTGCCTTATTTATATACCATTCCTTGTTTATATACCACTTAATTGGATACACACCCTTAACCTCTTAGGTCAGCCATATAATATGTATTACAAAATATTTTGGACATGAATAAAATGAGATTTGAGTCCATTTTGGTCTATCATGACTCAATTAGGCCTCATTTCTCTTTTAGGTCTCATGGAGACCTAATTGTATTAGGTATATCTCTTAATGACAAAACTTGATTATATGGATTTCTCCAACACTTGAAAGCCATTAAAACACTTCATTAAATAAATCTTATAATCTCATTCATGATTTTGTATATTTTCATCCTTTGTTCATACCTTGAAACCTTCTTTAGGAAAAATTACCCTATTAGGCTTGTGTGCCTCAACAAACTATCTTGCAAGAATGAATCTCAAACATACTTAAGACACTAAAATATGATAAAATAAGTATATACATATATTATAAATTATCTTAAGGTCATCACCAATTTCATTATACACTTCCACTCAAAATATAAGGCTTTAAGAACACCTCTGTAACTCACTCACTTAGAACTACCATATTACCTCAAAACACAGTCATGGTGACTTAGACCTTTAACATCTATATAGATATTTTCAATGATTTATGATGCATATAAATTATCCTATGAGATAATTATACTATCATAAAATATAAATATCATATGGTCTAATGATAAATATTGGTCTTTTAGACCAATCTCATGACCTTATGTCTCACTATCTTATCTGAACCAAATAGGTCAACTTGTGAGCAACTTTTTCACCATATTTACTGACCTACAAAACTTATACCAAACATGAACATTCTTACAAGTCATAAAAAAACATCTCTATTTACTTAGTTTCATCATTCTATCATGAAAACATATTCTAATTCATCTTCTCACTACTCCCTAAGTTTTTCACTATTTGCATCATTACGCCTATTAGTGACTGGCTAACTTGGATGACCAATTTAGCACACTTGAGGACTAAAAATTGTCTATAAACCTTCATGAACATGAAACATTTCTCTACCTTCTTCATCCATCCATTTTATTATTGTATCTAATACAACTTTTGACATCTACAATAACTTATTTAGAAATAAGCCTATAACTCAACATTTTCTCTTTCCTCTCTCTAACCAATACCACCTAGAGGTACCTGAGAGAGTCCAATACAATATCTAATATCTTACCTAATCATACCAAATCCATTCTAGGAACTTTTGATCAACATCTTCAACATTGGGTCCTTATTAGGGTTGTAAGAGGGTTTAAACTTGTTTCTACTCTTAACGATCATTCATAAAGTATAGCCCCTAAATCCAAAAAATAATAAATGTAATTTTGAGTTAAGACCCTTCCCTATCTACCATGAATATCTTAGGCTCCCATGAAAAGTTTTGATGAGATAATGAGCAGAATAAAATCCTTCTCAGGTTGAGAACTCTTCATTTTGAGCATTTGAGAGACCTCTAAACAACTTTTCATGCCTTGTTTTTCAAACTAGAACCTCAAATTTCATGTACAATCCTAAAAAAATTGACTCATCTTTGTCACTTCTCACCTCCTCACACTTTTCTTGAAAACTTATTCTAATAAACGATGAGACTACACTCTCTCTCTCTCTTCACCATAGTCTTCATACCTTACAACATTTTAAACTAACCTTCATGCCTCTTTCCATCATCTCAACACCTCACTATCATGATAAAAATCTCACTATCATAGCATATAACCTCTCTAATTTTTAAACACTACCATACATCCTTCACATGATTTGATAATAAATAATGATACCTCATTTAGGCTAGATAGGGTTTAAGAGAGGTTTAGATGCAAACCTAGACTGAAGGTCCCACCCTTGTAGACTCACCCTAAAACTCACATGAGTATTCTAATACCTCACATAAATTCTCAAATAACATTCACAAATCTCACATGCTTTCTTTCACTCACCTCATCATGCCACCAACTCATAGTTCTACCATGTTATGACTAAACTTAAGCTTCCAATGCACTTGATGCCTTGATCTATTCCTTCTACGTCATACCTCAATAAAATATCAAATAAGTAGATATAATGCATTACACCACACTCAATTCACTGCACCATTATATTTTTTATGATAATAATCTTCCATATCCTCATATAGACCTAAAACCACATGACCAAGCATCATATGATTTGACATCTCTCTTCCATTCACCTAAACACTTTTAAAACCTTGACCTATGCCTTCATTAACCCATAAGACATTAGTTTCCTTAAAATTATCTCTTGCCTTCAAATTCATCTTATCCCATGACTTCTTATTCAGACATTAGTTGTCTTCAAACATCTTCCATGACCTATACCTTCCATGTTCACACCTCTCAAGACAATTATAATCAATGAAACACTATTATGTGCCTTGATATATCACATACTACTATTTGTCCTTAGTCACCTTTGACATAGACCTTAATAATAAATAGAAAATACAATGCTCAACTATCTCACCATGTCATATCATGCACATACCTCAATGACCACTCACCATGTACCTTCACTAGATTCACCTTGACATCAAGGACATCAACCTTGACATCAATTAAAACAACATGCCAATAATTAATTATAATACAGAGGATTTTTAAATAGCAATAATATTAAATGAATACATAAAGGAAGGAGAGGTAGGGTTTTCAAAGGATGGTAGTGGGTAAGTGGATAATGGGTCTTTTTAAAAAATGATATTTTATAATGTTGCAAACTATTTATTATGTTTTAAAAGACAATGTTATGTTTTAAACAATAATTTGAAATGACAATGTTAATTTTCAATTTTCAAACAAAAGTTAATTATGTTTCAAATAATCTTGTTTTACTAAATTATGGTTCATTTTAAATCTTACATGCATTGAATTGACTATACTAGTGTTGTATATTCTGAGTTGATGTAGTTCAAATAACATGGTGATGTGGAATACAATTATTTTTTGCAATGGATTTGGACTGATCATCAATTTGAATGTGATGTGATTTTATCTTGTTCAATTATGACCATGCAAAATTTTGTGTCATTTTGAATCTTAGCTACATTTATTAGTTATTGATATCATTATATTTATTGCTAATCATGGTTGTAGATAATGGAAAATCTTTTCTTATTCATTGGATCTTTAAATTTAGTTATGAGTCAATGTTTTTAAGAAGTGAACATGTTATGCTTATATTGAATTATTATGGATGTGGAGGCTAGGTAATAATTATGGTTTGTTTCAATGGTCAATGGAATATTTATTGATCTCTTTGACAACAACTGAGTAAAATATTTGGTTATGAGTTGAAATTAGTTTTGATTAATTTTTTTTCATGATGATTTGATCCAATTTAATGATGAAGTATTTCTTTGGTTATTATTCTACACTTGAATCTTGATCAATTTAAAATTATTGATGTGCAGTTATAATGATGTAGGGGTTCAATAAGAAATTGTTTTCTTTCCAATTAGGTCTTGTTGTTCTAAAGGCTTCTAGACTTCTTTTATCTTGGTATTTGACTTCAATATTCATAATTTTAAGGTATAATTTAAGGTACAAACTATTAATATTTTGTTAAAATATCAAATTTATGTTTATTTCAAAATTAATAAAAATATATATTTAAAAATACCATCTTAAAAAATATAAATAAAATTTAACCCATTTGAAGACCAATTACATAAAAGGAAAAGGTGCATGGACAATGGATTAAGGTCCAAAAAACATTTATTAATCAAATCACAATGCTATAAATAATTTTTATGAATTTAATATGTCAAATGTTTAAAAAAATTAAAATGGATATAAAATTGGATTTTAGAAAGTGATAATTGTAATAAATATAAAACTAAAACTCAGGTAGCTAAAATAATCCTTGATAAACTTACTCATCATAAGTGACATTTTCATATATCATGTTAGTTCCATATTCAGTGTCAATATTTAAATCCTCTCTATTGGTCACTATATTACTAACACCTCTTATTTCAATAAGATAACTCTTGTTGTCAGAACTATTTCATAAAGAAACATGTCCACAACATAATGTGAGACATACAATCTCAAACAGGTCTCTATATTTTTATCCAATCTATTGAAGTTTTAACTTAATGAAATATAATGCACTAAATATTTTGTCATCTTCCACTAATCTCAAAATCATTATTTTACAAAGTTCATATAATCAAAAATATTTAGTGATATTTTCCTACAAGATGCTACTAGAATAAAGTTTTTCCATAGCCATGTAATTGCACCATTTTCTATTGGTTCACTTAGACACTGATTTTGATCAACCATTATAATTTCAAAATGTGTTGACTGATACATCAATAAATCATTACAAAAGATACCTTTAATATCAACTCTATTGACCTCTACATATTTATCAAAATGCTTAATAATATAACCCAATTATTTTTGAAATAAATTGTTCATCATATGTTGACCATTATCATTATTCCAAAATATGAGATTCAAAACTACCACTAGTTCCAAAATCATCCCTTTGAAAATTATCTTTGATATTAGTAGATAAGTTTTGAAAAAAAAAATTTCAATTTTATCCTTTTTTCATATAAAACATTATCATATAGAAGACGTGTTACAGGTAGTTCTTTAGTTTGAACTCCCACAAAATCAAGTCTTATATAGAAAGTGTGCATTGGTATCTCCTTGACATTAATGATGAAAAAAATATGATCATTGATATCAAATTTCAAATTCTTTTAGTTTCTTAAAATCTATCAAAATTTACCAACTCCTAAAATTGGTCCCTAAAAGTTTTCATTCAATGTGTATAATATATCTAGAGATTAGCATACTCTTTTTCTCAACATTATGAAGTCAAAAATATATATGGATCTCTCTGAGAATGTTTTATTAAACAATTGATTTCTTTCAACATTGGGATAATTTTGCATAATGTTAGTAATCTTTCCAAATCTATTAAATGGTACAACAAATCTTTTGCCTTGTCAACTTCCCTATGATATTTTTATATAAAACCTAATAACAATGGATATTATTCAAAAATTATACATGTTGGTTCATATATATAAATCCATCTTATATCAACATGTTTCCAAAAAAAAATTCCATCAGTCACTCCTATTTCAATTTTTTGGAACTCCAAAAATCTTTTTGGACTACTGGACATATAAACATGCAATTCACAAATGAGCTCTTACAATTTTGTAACATTATCAAAGGTACTAATACTTTCATATTAAATGTTCATCCTATGAGTAATGCAATGAATTAAAATCATATATTGAGAAACTATTATTTAAATTTGAACACAAATACCATTTTTATGCCCCTATATTACTGATGCACCGTCAACCCCAACACACACCAACCTGGTAGCTAATGCATAATCATTCATTCCATCTTTTTCTCTTAAATTAGATACAACTAATTTGTGAAATTTTTGGCATTGCAATTTTATACCATTTTATGAACATTTAATAGATAAGGTTGCCTTGAATAGTTCTCAAAAGTTTAAACATGCATGCAAACCCATCATGTGTTGTCAACTTTTATGACTGAATCAATGGACAATAAGATGAACAATGAATTTTAAACTTTTTCTTTCAAATCCTCCTTCTCAACCATTTCTAGACATTTTTCCATTTCCCAAGCACTTATATATGATGAATGTGATTGTGGAATATCAAGAAATCCATTGTGTTGAAATAAAATCTTATAATATAAATAATAAAAAATAGGTCTACCTTATTTTTAAATGTAGTATATAGTAGAGAATGATATATATTTGGCATTTATATTGGACTATATAACTTTTCTAAATTGAGCTTTAATTGTTCCCCTTTCTCAACAAGGCTTTTTGACATTTATGATAATTTTAATACTCGTGTATATATTTTATATGCAAGCATTCTTCTAAATTTTTCTATCTATGTGTTCTTATTTTCTATCCATATGTGTGTTTAATTGAAACATATTTTTCCACAATATTTTTCAATTATGTCTAAATTAAGTTGCATTTTATGTCCCTTTCCTAGTTTCCAACTACATATTATATATCTACATTCTGTTGGAATATCATTACTATTTTCAAGCTCTATAGGTTAAATGAAGGGAAATTTTGATGCCTAATCAACATTAAAATACCTTCCAATTGTCCATCTAATTATCTTCTTTTGAAAATATTTTTGAGTGAAAGTTTCAACTAAACTTGGTGTTTGATGAGAAGTAGAAATCTCTTTTAGCAAATTATTTTCATTATCATTGTTATCAAGATCTAGAGGAGTTTTTTTATTGGTGGCATGTTATCATCAATAAAATTTTTAGGGAGTGACATGTTATTATGATTATTTATTTCTTGTGAAATACAATCATTATCAGCGGGGATTTCTACATTTAAAAGGGTTTTGATATTATTATTGACAATGAAAATCAAATTTACTGCAAATTTAAATATATATATATATATATATATATATATATATATATATATATATAAATACTTGTATTTTGAGCACATGTTGGTTGTGTGGGATTTTTTATTAGGTATCTATGTTATGAACCTGTGATATCTCTTCTCTTTAATTTATTAGTTTAGTACTCTCTATGGACACATATGCTTTGTAACTTGTCCCATGAGCATTTTGTTTTATCCCACATTCATGGGAAGTAGTAGTTACTTATATTATAATTCATATATAAGTAAGTGTTAGGGCCAATGAAGGCATCCATAAAATTATTGTATTGAGCTTGGTCAAAGGAGGTTGCCCCCTTGAAGTGGCCTATGATCAATTAAATCTTTTCAAGTGTTCTATTAGATTTAATTCATGCTGCTAATTCTTGTTATTTTATGCATTTTTATTAATTGTTACAAGAGGATCATCTCATCTAGTAACAGAGCACTTTCTAGGGCCAATTTTTTTTCCTTCATAAAGTCTTCACTTTATTCTTCTGCATAATATTTTTCTATAAATAACTCTATTTTGCTACATAATTTATTTAAATAATTTCTTGTAACATAATAATCTATTTTAGATCAGGGTAAAAACTTGACTACATAACTATGTGAAGTGCTTGGGTGAAATCCCTAAAACTCATTATGAGGAGTACCACAGGAACCCTAAAGTAGCTAGCCCATTAAGAGGACCTACTAATGAAATAGGCAATGACCCCTTCCTAATTGAGTAATTCCCATCTGTGAAGAAAATGAAGAGTTATCACATAAAGATAAATCCATGGCCAAAAAAATTCTTGAGAGCGGTACTTAGATGGCATTGGTGGCTAGAGTGATATGTTTAAAACCCTTAGAGAACCATTAAAACTTGGGGCCCATTTTTATTAGTTTCAAAATAATTCTAGAAAATAAAATAATCAATCAGTAGAGTATCCACAGACTGTCAAAGGAGTTGCAGGTAGATATTTGATAGAAACCAAAATCTACAAACCATCCATAAAGTATTAGTAAACTCTCTGAGGACTTACTGCTAGATAGAAAATAAAAATAAGAAATAAAAAAATAAAAATTGTAATATCTCTCCATTTGTAGCCCCATTTATCTTAAAAATTTATTTAAACACCTAAAATTCCATTCCCTACATTTTCTTCCTTGAGGTCCCATATCCCAATTCCACTCCTAATTCTCGTAAATCTAAAATTTCCCTTTTTTTGGGTTTTGCCATAACTCCTATTTTTGTCTATTTGCCTCAAAAAATTTCCACTATGTTCATCATCTCATTCTAATAATATGTCCCTCTTTGGCCAATATTCCATTTTCCCCATTTTCACTCCCAAAATTGCCCTCACCTTCATCAATCATACTCTCACTGTGCAATAAAATTATTAAAAGACCCTTTATCCCTTCTATTTTTTAACACATTTAAACCTTTCTTTACTAAACATGTCTTAACTCTAGTTTTCCTATCCATTATTAAAAAAACCTATTATTTAGGTCATGGTAGTAACCCAAATAAGAGCAAAAAACATGTAAAATGAAATTGCCACCCTCAAGACCCACATCAAAGATCTTGATGAAAAAATTCTTGGCCTTAGTCTTTAACATACCAACATAAACAAAACATGACATCTAGAGTCTTCTTCAGACACTGCATTTTCTTCTTCCAACAATTATCATGGGTTGAAGCTTAATTTTCCATGATTCAATGGTGTAGATCCAACTAGATGGATTTATCAAGAAAAATAATATTTTAGTTTGCATAATACTTTTGATTCCAACAAGGTCTCACTTACATCCTTTCGCTTGGAACTTGAAGCCTTTCAATGGTATCATTGGTATACCAAGGCTCATGATGAACCCATATGGACTAATTTTTGCACCCTCATTTTGTATAGATACCATTAAAAGGCACTCTCCACCCACAACTAAAGATTGGTATACCAAGGCTCATGATGAACCCATATGGACTAATTTTTTCACTCTCCACCCACAACTAAAGATTAGGAAGATGTTCGAGATACAATAGATGATCCAGATGAAGCTCAGCTGATTATGAAACTTAATTCTCAAGAAGACTAACTAGATATCTCTATACATTCCTTAGTAGGAGTCATTACCCTATAAACCATACAAGTTAGGGGTTACTTCAAGAAGCTCCCTCTCATAATACTCATTGATTCAGGTAGCACTCATAACTTCATTAACCCTTGGATTTCCAAACATGTTGATTGTTATATTCATCCTTACTCTAACTTTGAAGTCATGAATGCTAATGGGGGTACATTACCTTACAAAGGGAAGTAGAACCATGTGCGTATCTCTATTGGATATTATAAATTGTGCTTCACCATGTTTATCTTGCCTTTAGGTAGATGTGATGTTGTTTTGGGAGCCCAGTGGTTATACACACTTGTACCCATCTTATGATATTTTGTTGAACTTTGGATTTATTTTTTAGATAATGGGCAAAAACACACATTGAAAGGCTTATAACTAGGATCTCTCAACATCATCCATAAACAAATGGATAGACAAAAATTGAACTCATATAAGTTCCTCAAGTTGAAATCATTAGCCATTATTGCTCCCAGTTTCCAAGAATCCAATCCTCACTTTATACTTCTACCAAGTGTCATTTACATGCCCCCATTTTCTCATTATTATTTATAACTATAATCCATCCTAGTTGTAATGACCCCCTCATCCTCAAACCCCAAACTTGAGATGGAATACATAGACACTACATTCCTAGATGGCTTGACACATTTTAGGTACTATAATGAAATGTTTAAGGCCATTGATTTGGTACCTTGATATAGGGTGAGTTAAAAATGTGGACATCAATACATATATTATTTGATCCTTTAAAGATGGAATTCATGTCAAGATGATCTTTATTGACCAACTATTCAAGGAGAGTGACTATCTACATGTCAACCTCTTATGGATTCCCTTCATCCACATAATACTCTAAGGTGAACAAGTCCCTGAATTAAGATAGATTATCAACTCCAACATGATTAAATTGGTGGTAAATGCCTAGTGAAGTGATTTTTTCTACATGATGAGCTACCTGGTAGATGTAGTTTGTGGGATGCTCACTTTCAAACATTTTTTTCCAAAATTAGTTTTCAAGGGTGTGATGGTCCATATAATTTTATACAAACTATATGGCCACCATTATCAGAACCACATCTGATAAATCTATGAATCATTCTACTTGGTGTTCTACATGGTCATCAATGATGTACCCATGTATTGCTTATCAAAGGAAATTTGGGACTCTCTCAAGTCCATTGGTGAC
The DNA here is from genome assembly GCA_037957365.1 of Torreya grandis. NCBI lineage: Eukaryota > Viridiplantae > Streptophyta > Pinopsida > Cupressales > Taxaceae > Torreya > Torreya grandis. Next base: position 411,454 of record JARHVA010000633.1, on the reverse strand, counting down.
TATTAGTAATATCAGGATGACATGATCATTTAGTTGGTAGGCACTCTCAACACTCCTCTCCACTTACCCTATCAAGTCTTAAACTACCTCACATGGTAAGAAATTACATACCAATTAGTGTAAGACATCTTTAGGTACTACATCAACCATCAACAAAGGGCTTGCCCACATCTCCCAATCACTATTAGGCATGACATGTAATGGGCCTTCCATACCTTATATAATATGGTAGTTGGGAGGGAATCCCTTATCTTGTGAAGGGTAGATCATAGGGACTAGAACCCATATGGTGTTATATGGGCTCACTTGGCTACATATCAAGCTCACCTCAACCGTAATTATGGCCATCATCCTAAGATATAACTAAAACAAATATATGATTAGGAGGTGTTCACCAAAATTAAGGCTCAAAATAAGAAGAAAGGAAATTGGTCCCAACCTGGGCCACTTGCCCAGGCTATTTGTGCCTCTTCCACCTCAACCTAACCTAATGAGGATTTTCAAATGACTCCCCCTAGGTCTCAAAGAGAATTATATAGGGGCTCCTAATAGGTTCCCCTCTTAGAGATTCTCTTGAACCTTAGCCCTCAACTCCACCTCTTCCACCTCTATTAGTTCAAGAAGCTCAACTTTAATTAGTTCAACCCTGAGTGACCATGCCTTAAGTGGCTCCACTCCAAACAACTTGACCCCTAACTATGAAAACCCTAATCTTAGCATCTAAAACCACATAGAGACCATTCAAAATAAGTACCAATAGTTAACACCCATACAAGTCCCTTCCCTTACTCCCTCCACTGTCTAACAGCTTCTTGTTCCACAACTAAGGACCTCCTTAGTACCAACATTGGTCATTCTGTAGGTGCTATGAATTTAAAAATTAAAAATATAAATATAGTGATAAGTGTACCTATGTGAATGTCTCAAGCATCTTAATTCATCCTGATGACTCCCTCTATGGCTCATTAGACTCCTTAATCAATCCATGTATCTTCTACCACTCCTACTCCCTTAAATACAACATCTAGAATGGATCTAAGAAAAAGGCCAAGAAATATGTAGAAGGTAGCTCATGCTCAACCCTATATCTAGGTATCAATTTTTCCTTATTGACCTCCTCTATAGGGTCCCACTATCCCTAATTCACTACCCCTAGTGGCTCCCCACATCATTCCTAGGCCCCCCATTTTCATCATCCTAGGTTCCTAATGATTTGTCTTTAACCAACCAATTTCCTCCTTTCTATTAAATTCCCCTCTCCTAGAATTTAGAGTCCCATAAGTTAACCTGACTCAAATCCATTGAAAATCAAATATTTCCCCTTGGGCCTCCCCATTTGTCTTGCCTCTTTATGCTACCATGCCTCCTCCTCTTCCACTATTTTCCTCAATCATCACTTCTACTTCATCTTTTCCCCTCCACCTCATCCTCCACCTATCACCACCATAGTTTTCACCCCATCAACACCTCCTCCCACCTTTAGAATGGCTATGGAATTGAAAACACATGAGATGATAATATAGAGTGACCTAGATGTGTAATAGGACTTTAACTATACCACAAGAAACATGCAAATAATCCTTTCTCAAAATTTCATATAAGAAGGGAACCTTGTGGTCTAATAGACCCAACATGATCTTTTCTTCTTCACCAAGGTGAATAATTTCATGAGAGAGGAAATGGTAGCTCGATACCCAATCTCGATCCTCTAAACCATACTTGACATGTTAGAGAAGTTGGTGGAGGACATGTAGGAGTAGGTTTATGCCATAAAAGCATAAGTGAAGAGCTCCTTCCCTATTGAGCTAATTGGATACGTCAAAAACATCCTATTATAACTTTTCTTAGTTATTATAAAAGTGGTGGAGATTCTAGTAGGTAGCAAGATGCATATTCATAGGGCCTAATATTATTTAGAAATAATTTATCTAGTAGAGATAAAGTATGGGAAGATGGAATTTGTAGTGCACAATGGCATGTTCCTAGAGCTAAAAACCATGCCCACTTCAGACTTGATCCTATATCAAACATCATTGGGATCATGAGAGTTATAATTAAGGAGTGGTTGATCTTGGCATAGACTATAATTTCCCCCTTAGAATAAAATAATAAAAGGATATTGGTTTAGTTTAATAAGGTCAATATATTTATTCTATTCAACCTAGATAGAACTCTATTGGGCATCAATGAGTTTAGATTTCACCTAGATCACTTTGACAAGGTCATTTATAAGAAGGTGGATAAATCCAATAAGACTAGAGCTTAGATGGTGTTATAACTCTCCATCAGATCCACTATGAGCATCGACCTCATTTTAAAGGTCAAGGTGGCCATGAGGGGACCACTCCAAGTTTATCAATGGTTAGTAGCCTAGGAGTTTGAACTAATAGCATATGTACCATCCACCAAAGAGGTAGAGTCTAAACACTTAGAAGGTGGTCCATATACAACCCCTCCATGTATTAGTTGAGTGGGCATGAGAATATATTTTATAGAGTTTGGGAAATATTCTATTTTTTTTAAATCAATACAGTTGTAACAACTTGGAGTGACCATCATGGCCCAAGATAAGAAAATCATGCTAATTAGAAGTGATCCCCTTCCTCATCTATAAATGTATAATTGTATTTTATTTTAGAGTTTGGAAATTTTTTAGTCCTAAAATGTTGTCAAAATTAAGCCCAAATTTTGATGACTTCTTCCTCCACCATTTTGAGTATGAATGTCTACCACGATCAATACTTTTTTAAATTAAATTATTATAAGGAATGCAATCTTTATTTTCAACAAAATTCATGGTTTATTTATTAAAAATTTTAATCATTTCCAATTTTTGAATTAATATTAATGCTAAGAAAATTTAACTAATGCTCTATGACTTAATGACTATAGTGTTTATAATGTGCTTTGTTATTCTAACCCATTCATGAACCCTTTTCATTTCCATTATAATATTTATAATCTATGTGTTAATCTATAGATTATATTTGAAGGGTCTATGTTATGTAATATGGACTTTTCAATATTGATATTTAGTGAGGGGTTTATGAATCAAGAATTCTTCTCTAATTTATTATATTCCTACCATTGTTTAAATGTATTCATAACCCTTGGTGAAACTCAACACAATAGGATATAACTATTGTAGGGCACTTAGCTCAGTTCTTGAAGCACTATCATTTTTAGTCATGGAAACATTTTTTCTTGCTCTACATTACCCTATTTTGATGTTTATTTTAGAATCTAAAATTTCTCTCCTATTTTATAAATCCATGAGGTAAGACCCAAAAGTGAATGATGATTGTAAGCTACTTCATCTAGTAACTAATCCAAAGTGAAAATGCACATATATTTAACCCTCAGTGGTAACAAGCATGGCCCTTTGAGTACAAAAGGTTAACCTACTCAGTCATTGGATTGAACTAACACCAATCATAATAGTAATAAGGGTATATTTTATCCCATGTATTTTCTCCCACTTTCATCTTTAGAACACTCAATCCCATGAGTGCCTTTTAAGGTAGAAATAATCTCAGGGCTGACAAATAAAATGGTGTAAGTTTTGAACATTAAAATCATATGTAAGATTTACCCCTAACCTCAAGGCTTAGATTAAAACTTAATTCTTATTGGATAATATATATTGATTAAATAGGGAAGGAGGTAATATGGACTTAGGGATACCTTCATCTTGATAAGATCCTTCTTCGTATTCATTGTCATGGATTTCATGGATTTCAACATGGTGTCCTTGATTTTATTGACTACCAAATGAAAGGGGTCATTTCCAAAAGCCTCTTCCCTCAACCTATGATTTTTAAACATAGTCATGTGCCTTATGATCAATGAAATTTATAACATAAAGGATTTTGACTCAAAAAATTAAAAAGATAAATGTTTGATTGTAAGAAACTGAAAGACCAAAATGACTAAAAGAAAATTGATTGATAACAAGGTACTTGAGGTTTGATTTGAGGACTAAAATTTGTGATTTTTGAAGCTTTATGATTATGATTTTATTTCTTGTTTTTAATACTTAAAATATTTTTGGTTTTAATCAAAGGATTTTAGCACATGGTTTTCAAAAGGAAGAAAACAAATAAGTCATATTTTAAACACACATGCATTGCATAAAAAATAATAATATCTAGGCTAAGGGACATGAATAACTTATATTATTTTTGAGTCACTTAGTTTTCCATTGCATTAGTTATGTCCAAATATTTCAAGTCACTAACCATAGAGGATCCTATCATTGCCATGGCTCACTAAGCCTAGTTTTAAAGGTGCATGGAAATTAGATTCTAGGTGATAACCGTTAATTGATGCACCATGAGTTTAATGGTAAAAATGGATTTCCTAGGCTTAAGGTTTTAACAATATTATCTAAGGGAGTCCTATATATACCTTTCACTACGTTGGGGCCCAAAACCATAAAAGACATCAATTTAATGGACACATAAAAATGGGTATATTCCCAATGTGCCTAAATCAACCATAAGATGTTAATGTGTTTATGTCAAAAAAAAATAAAATTTGATATATGTTGTCTAAGGCTTTAGTATTGGAGGATTAAACAACCTCACTTTATAATGTGCTTAAAACACACACCACTTAGCTAAGAACAAAAACTCTAACTTAACTTGTATACCCCACTAGTACACGGGGTTGGCCAATTGCATGGTGGTGAAATCCACAATTGATAGATCCCCTAATAAAATAAAAAACAAAAAATAATTAGACTTATCTCTGATCCTTAGGTATTGAATGTGATTCCAAGAGAAGAGTATATATGCATGTGGGTCTTGGGTAACAAAGTTTACAAATTTGGTTTCTAATTTTCTTAATATTATCACCAATGTAATACCACATAAAAGATCATATGAAATAAGAGCCAAAAAAATAAAATGATTCGAAAGTAAAACTAATTAACTCCAAAAATTGAAATTTGATCTAAATTACTACTAAAAATAAGAGTGTTGAAACATAAAATGTTATAAAACTTGAAATAAAATGAAAAAGGTTAGCCTAAAAATAGAATATGAACAAATAAAACTTAAAAAATAAAATTATTATTTTATTTAGCTAGCCTTATTTGGTTTGTCTTAGACTAACAACATACAATAAAATTTTTAAAAGTCTTTGAATGGCTAAAGTATCAAGGCAACATGTAAAAGTTAGTTTAAATTTTGACAAAGGATGAAAAAAGATAGAAAAATAATGTTCTAGAATGATTTCATTGTTACACATCAAGAAAAAACAACAAATTTATTAGTAGTTAGACTTACAAAAAATGAAAATTAGAAAACAAAATAAGACACTTACAAAATGATTTCACTATTTAGAAGATTTCATTGATATTTAGAACAATTTTGCTAATGTTTTGGATGATTTCATTGATGTTCAGGATGATTTTGTTGATATTCAAGATGATTCACTAATGTTAAAGATGATTCCATTGATGTTCAAGATGATTTCGTAATGTTCAGGATGATTTTGTTGATGGTTGGAATAATTTCATTTTTAGACAAAAAATAAAAACCAAAATAGAGATAAAAATTTAAATAGAAACGAGTTAGGAAAACAAAACACACATTAAAATTTTTATAAGATTGGAAAACTACCAAAAAATGAGTAAAAATAACACATGAATGAATTCACTATTTGCTCTGATGAATTCATTGTCATGCAGAATGAATCCATTATTTTTTAGGCTAATGAAGAACAAGTTCACAAACTTATAAAATTTACCTATAAAAACAAGCAAAAAATTCCAAGACAAGGGTTAAATGTATGTTCACAAAAAAACAATTGAAATAACTCCCTAAATGCACCTACGATGCGAAAGATGAGGAATAAGTTCCCATTGGGCATGCCAAAATATATAAGCATTGAATTTAGAGTGAAAGCTAGCTAAGAAATCAAACATTAAAATCTAATCAAATTAAAACCTAAAGTTTAAGATAGATCAAAAAATGAAATAAATCAATAAATAAACAATAGTTTAAAACATGAATTATTCATCACCATCTCCATTATGATCAAATAGATATTTTATCTTGAAAGCTAGATGTGGGTACTCAACTCCTTTCCAAAGTAAAGATAATTGTGTAGTGTTTTGGGGTGAAAAATCATTTGGATGGTTTTGATTCACTTTGATTTAATTTGATTCGCAATGGAAATTTTATAGTACTTCATTTTCTTGAAGATAGATGATTGATATTGATGGATTACATGTTAATTTATAAGCTTATGAGAGATGATATGAATGGTTGAGGATTATTTGAATTTGTCAAATTATATAAATATTCAATTATTGGATTTGAGTCCTTATTTATGAGGATGGTGACTAATATCATGTGTTGAGTAAAAATGGGAGTTGGTTGAGTGACTCACCAAGAATGGGCCAAGTTAATTAGTTGATTCATTAAGGATGTTGAAATGTTCTAAGATGAATCATAAGGTGGTTACATAAGTTGAGGGATTGGTTGGATGAGTCAAAACACAATTGAGAAAAATGTGCAAGATGTATAGGTGAGATAGAAAATCTATAATTTTTAATTAGTATTTTAGTAAAGCATGATTATAATTAATAATTAATCAATTATTTGAATTTTAGAGGGAAATGATGTTAATTTGTGTTTGAATTGGAGATGGTAGATTAGTGTGTTACAATTAATTTTGACACTAAATGTTGAAATTTAGGTGTCTACAGTTAGTATATAAGCTCAATATGATAATGAAGGATAATCATAAAATAATAAAACCTATATCAATCATGATCAAATAGAAGTAAGATTCCCCTAACATAGTGTGTCACATGGGGAGAGAAAAGGTCCAATAGTTTCATGCTCAAGTATAATGGATATAATGTATGCTTGTATCACACTCAAGTACCCATTAAACATAGGTGTGTATAAAAATTATATGTTATCTATCAACATAAAGTAAAAAACATATGTAAAATTTAGTAAACATGTGAAATTCTATATATTTTTGGTATTTTTGTTTTATTTGAATGTTTAAATATTTTCTTAAATATTTTATTTTTTAAAATTTTCTATTTTTTTGGATGTTTGGAAAGAGATAGATATACAATTATCATATATCCCATTAATATATGCTCATAGGGTGATCTGTACTCTGAATATGGTACAATAAACTAGTCATGCTATGCAGGATCATGTATCTGTGCCAATTCTAGATCTAGAGAATCTGTAATACTATATGGATTCCATATATGAATTTGTGGTCATGAAAGAGTATTATAAGTTGTAGTGGTTCATGTAACCCATTTTCTATTGAATAATAAACATACAATGTGATCCAGGTCATCATAATGATAGGGTCAAACTATAAAATAAGTAGTTAAGCATAATGAGATGGAGAATGCAATCCTTTTAGTAGCCAAAAAGTCTAGGACTTAAGGTTAAAGCCTTCATGGGTATTTTTCAAGTGTAAAAGATTTAGGTGCTATATATAATCATATTTTAGTATCTACATTTTTAATGATTGAATCATTAAGATAAAAAGAGCACTTATGACAGGAAATAATAAATTTGATGTAAAAATTAGATGTAAATACATAAATCCAAACCCCTAAAGTATAATATTGAAACCCTAAATAAAACTAGGGTTTTTTTGTGTTCAAGATAATAAATGATTTAAATAACATGTTTTATCTTATTTTGGATTTATTTTTCTCAACAAGATAAAACTTTTAAATAACTGAGATTATATAAACTATGTCTAAATTAAGTAAAATTTGATTTTAATTAGAAGAGTATAACCAACTTAGTATACTTAATATGACCTATAGGATAGGTAACTTATTTTTTTAATTTTATTCTAGTCTATGAAAATTTAAAATCATCAACAATGATCTAGAATGGGTCTATGGTCACTTGAATCTGGTTACTAAATGTTATAACCTACTAGGACTATTTTGCTAATTAGTATATGCTTATGGAAATCAAATGACTATGGGGTTTTTTGGATATGTCCATGTGAGAAGTGCTAGATTATTATATCATATATCACTACTCCTACATGTAAATATGTATTTTGTGTGATATCAAAGGTTGAGACTATATATAGGTTCATATTTATCTTTCTTCAAATTAAAGTCTTAGCTCCACCTTTGACATTAGATTCACCTATAAAAAGGGGTTATAAATATGGGTTGGATTTACCTCAACCAACCTCCATTGAGTGGCTAAGTGATACCTACATTCCAATACATTAAAGAGAGATAAAATCATGTATAGTTATCCCACCTAATTATGTGTGTGTAATAAGTGTAATATTAACATGTAGTGCAATCCTATGTGTGGGTATTGACACTTCAAAACCCATTATTTTGACCTTGAAATATTATTCATAAATAGTTTGGAGCTGTTATTTTGAGAAGTTTACAGACATGGATGATTTAAGGTAGTTATTTAAGGATATTTGGATGTATTCCTTAGTCATAGATAGATTATTATTTAATTAATTATAGATATATAAATAGGCTTATAATTGATATACTTATATATATGAATCTTTAGGTAAGTTCCCTCCAAACCAAAATGTGAAACTTATAGGTCAACCTAAAGAAAGAGTTTGAATTTTATAAAATAGATGTTAAAGAGCATGCAAAAAAATATATCAAAGGTAGATGGATTTGGAAATTATATCCATCTAACTTGGTCAAAGGTGTATAGGAGACAAGAAATAATTATCTAAGATTAGTGAAGAATATGGGTAAGATGATAATATATTTAGGTAAAGACTAGGAATATTAAAAAAGAGAAAGAAAATAGGAATATTCATGCATATTTTTATAAATTATAATATATAATAATCCTTATTATAAATATTAATATTGTGTGACATATTCACAAATGAGAAAAAATATAGTGGATAGTTTCGTAGCACATTAGAGAGGGTCACACTATGTAGGTTTCCAAGGAGAGGAAATTGTCTAGGCATGCACAAATTATTTGTTTCTAGATATAAGCATTCATAGGACAATTTTAGATTAATTTTGGTGATTGAATCCCTACATATAATTTCACATACCTAAAACAACCTAAGTACAACATACTTTTAGTTTTCCTAGAAATAACAAGTTACTATATTTAGCTAGTTACAATCAAATCTATTTAGTAATTACATATCTTAAGTAATATGATTAATTAAAAAATTTAATGCTCATAGGATAACATAAACCCTTAAAAAATAAAACATATTTATTAATGCATTCCTTGTATTGAGCATAAAAATCCCTACTCTCTTTAATATTTCCTCCTATTATCCTAAATCCTTTGATTTTCAAATTTATTGTGGATTTTAAGACCTATTTTTTATTTTACTCATTTATAATTTACACGTGTTTATAATGGAAATGTGTTTACTTTATAATTCAATATGTGATAGTCATAATTACATATTATTTTTATTTAATCTAAAAAATCCAATAAATCAATGAAACAAATCAAATCCAATGCAACTAAGGTTGAAATTAGTGATGAAACATATTTTACCCTCCTTAGTAATTAATTTTGTTTAACTACTAGATTTCAAATCCATTTAGTTCCTAATAGACATAAAATGGAATGAATGAATCCTTTCATTTCTCCTACCTATAGACCTTAAGGTTGTGATAGTTACCATCACACTCCCACTAATTTTCTCAGACTTATATTGGGCCTTGTGATCCATGCTATCATAACTATATGAGGTAGGATGCCTCATCATATGTAGCATAATTAAGTAAGTCAAACTATTCATTCTTATTCCCAACCACCACCCATAGTGACAACCAATGAAACCAAGGGATATGACACCATTAATCAACTTAGAAATACCCTAAGCAAGATTTCCATGTAGGAATTACTTAATAATTCACAAGTCTATAAGGACGTTCTATATGCAACTTTGCATGACATAACTTTGCCTAATGATGTAGACCCTGGATAATTTGTATCTATTTTTAATACATTGAAGGGTACTGAAGATAAGATATCCTTTAAAAGAGATGACTTAACTACTCAATATAATGTAGATCATCATCTCTAACTATTTATTCAAGTTAAAATATTGAACAAGGGAATCAAGAGGGTTCTAATAGATAATAGACTAGGCTTGAATATATGCAACATAATTTTTTTTAAATATAGGGTGTCAATATGGATTCTATTCAAATATCATCTAAGAACATTATAATATTTTAAAATATGCCTCATTAGGCTCTAGGTTTCATTTTTTGGATATCAAACTTGGTCTTAAGAGTATATCTAATTTGTTTAATGTAATTACTAATAACTTACATTATAACCTAACTCTATGTAGACCATTGACACATGCAATGTAATCCATTCCATGCATTATGCATCAGTGTGTGAAGTTTATACATAATGGACATCTATATACATTCCTTGTACATAATCAACCATTTAAACACCATAAAAATAGATTATATTTATGGATGCAATCCAAAATTAGATGCTTCTTAATATAATTTTATACCTCCATCACAAATGATACCAATTCAACAAATACATATATATGAAATTGGTGATTTAGGTAAGAGTAATGTACATGAACCAATTACAAGTGCATCAAGCTATTAAAACCCCATAAAAGATATACAATAAGAAAACATACTAGATCTTCATTTAATATTCAATTCAGAGAGTTCAAATCATATATCCATGGAAGAATATGATAATGGTGATTATGAGAATAAGAATATGATGAATATTGATGATTACTTATGTATTTTCAATTCCACACCTATTAGTCGAGGGGAATACCATGATGATTCAAAGCTAATAGCTAAGACTAAGTTGGATAAATGCAAGGCATTTATTCTAATCATATCTAATAATGAGAGTATAAATACTTGTTATAATAAAATTTTACAACACTTTTAAAAACTAAGTGCTCCATTAAGGAAATTATTTTTCAAATCAAACATCACTAGAGAGAAAGAGGATCATAATATTTCACAATACATCACATAGTTGTATTTAGAATTTTTGATAGATTTAGTAAATAATATAGAGTCAATAAAGGCAAAACCATTTATCAAATTAAGACTTAATAATACATAGGATACACCAAGAATTATATTATCGATGCTCCTTATAAGCATTCATTGACTTTACCCACAAATTTACATAGAGATCCATATAATAGTTTACCAAATATACACTTGTACAACATTGGCACAAAAGATTCATTAGTTTAAATATGAAGGGATTATTAAAGTAACACAGATACAACAAAAATGACCACTAGTGATTTATAACAAGAACCAATCTAAAAATAAAGCACACAAAAAATTCAAGCATTCATGACATGAAATTTTGAATATTAAGATATAAACTAAGGGTAGATATTTATAACATATTAAAATTGATGAATAAGAAGGACTAAACACATGCAACATTGAATTATTACAATAGTTGGGTCATAACACAAATACTTAAAAAATAAATACAATGTGAGGGATCTATTGGATATATTACCTTACTAGTCACTTGTGATCCTAAGGTTATCAATAAATTGATATTTGTGATGTAACCTAGTGACCAATTATGGGTTGTACTTGGAAAACAATGGTAAAAACATATACAAGCTACATTTAACATGCCAAATAAACATATAGATTTATCTATGATAGAAATAATGAGAATATTCAGAGTCTGCACATGATTAAGCGAATAATATACTAGAATAATGGAGCTAGATACACATATATAGAGAAATATTTTTAACACACTGATAATATTATATTATTCTATCTATCAATATACAGGTTATTATTAAGTTATATAGGAAAACTATTTCCCATAATTGGGGAGATCATATCTCCACCACTATATCTCACCTAAATACTCAGTATACTATATGAGTAACACATAACAATATACAAATAGATATATATTAACCAAATAATAACTAACTTATAATCTTTTTATTGTAATAATATTACGTCAACTAATTAATGACCAAACATATCTAACAAAATAACTATACATAATAGTGAATTATTACTCTTGTAATTATTCACATTATGATATAAAAATTAATGCTAGGGCTAATTATTCCTTAAAATTTCCCCCTTAAGCCTTACATGGTAATTTCTATTTCATAGAAATTAATGAAGTAAAGAAGGAACACATTAACTTATTATCAACCATTCACTATGGATAACACATCAATCAAATCAGTGTAAGAACTTCAAATAGAAACATCTATCATCAACCATTCACTAAGGTAACTACATTAACCTAAATAGTGTGGGAACCATGAGTAGGAACCATATATTCAACTTTCACTCTGTATCTCCAAGAACTAGCTTGAATAGAATTATATGCCATTGCATACTCTTAGGTCTGCATACTATTATCTAAATCTTATTGCACATGACCACTACTATGTAAAGAATGCATCCCACATTTACTCCATTTGAACAAAATAGATGTTTCACTAGATGATCATCTTGATCAAAAAGTAAGTTAGTTAGAGGATATTTGCATTTATCTATTCTCCTAACTTTTTACACATTCCTATTTCTCCTAAACACCTTGTTTATAATATGAAATACACCTCTTATTCATCACACATACAAAAATGTGTTAAAAATATAAAATATCTATATGAGCCACTATATCAAGAATCATCTCTTTATTAGTGGCTAATGAGAGGCATAAAAAGCCTCCATCGTCTAGTGTCCTCTAACCTCTAATAGGGGAAGCTGCTCACTCAGCAAGAATGTTGATGGAGTTTAATTGCATGTCACTTTAAATGGAATAAAAGCAATAATGCATCCTTGTACAAATAATTAATTTTAATTTCAAAAATAAGATGACACATAATTAATGAATCACTAAAAAGACTTTGACTCTTTTGACAAGAGATAACACATTTTTAAAAAGACTCAAAATTACTTTGACACTTTGATTTTTTTATATGACTCTTTTTGACATATTAAATCAACATGAATATATAAAATTAATGCCACTTTTTTTACTTAAAAATTACCTATAATATAAGACATGGACCATTGATAGTTTACAAATATATAACTGACTAGCTAAAACTATATTTAAAAAGTAATAGAAGAAAATTACTTTTAAAATATTATAAACAACTCAAAACCTATTATTATAAAAACTCATAACAAACTGAACTATTTTTTTATGACATGGATCTATTTGGATTATGTGTATTTTCTATAAATAGAAATTTTGGATAGGATAAAACATACATTAAAAACACCTACTTGCAGTAGATATAATGGCATTTTTTGTAGATTCTTGATTGCCTCATAGATGATCAATTGTGTTATTATTTATGAATAGGGCTATTCTTCTTTGTGCATTGATCATTTAATGTAGATGATGAATTATCATGAAATGATAATTCTTTTGATAAACATATATGCACAACTAGATCTCACCACTAAAGTAGGGATGAATAGACTTTATACAACACCAAACTAATCTATTGCATATCACTTATGTATTCACCAATATGAGTGGGCTCCAAGATATAATTTAATGTAGTAGAGCTTGATGATGGACAATAATTGCATACATAAGTATGGATGGTGGACTATGCAAGTGTTAAAAATGAAATGCTACACACAAATCAAGACCAATATTGTGCATAGGTTGAGGCGTAGCATAGGTAAGACAAATATTTTTTGATCTAAATGCAAAAAAAAATAGAAATATATTATTTCACCAATTTTAGATGCCTTTATCGAGATATAGCAAATCACACCACTAAATAGTGATGCTATGAAATTTGGTGAATTATACCCACCAAAAAAAATCTCCACAAATCTTGTTTGAATGGAAAACTAATGATAACACTATATAGGGTTGACACAACCACATTCAAATATTAGCACTTTAACTTATTAGATATGTATGCACATATATGCATATATTTCAAAATCACCTATACATGAATAGAATTTTTAATCAATTGTGATCAATGAAGGAATGTTCACACAGTCATATGAGAGTATGAGGGAAGAGGCAAGATCAGTCTTGCATCATAATAAAAACTAAACTATAAAACTAATGCCTTAACTTCTGTAAATAAAACTTACAAACTCTTCATCTAGATGATGTCACTCATTTTTAAGAGTAAAGCAAATAATGACAACCCCTTACAAAATATCACAAGCCCATCTCTGACAGAACACTACTTTGATAACAAGTCATGGGAATATTCGGATGTACACGTGATTAAGCCAAAAACATACTAGAATAATGGATCTAAATACATAGACAGAGAAATATTTTTAACACACTAATAATATTATATTATTCTATTTATCAATATATGGGTTTTTACAAAGTTATATAAGAAAACTATTTCCTATAATTGGGAAGATCATATATCCACCAATATCTCTCACTCGAATACTCAATCTCTTATATGAGTAACGTAGAACAATATAAAACCAACTATATATTAACCAAATAATAATTAACCTATAATTTTAATATTTTTTTAACAATATTATGTCAACTAATTACTAACCACATATATATAACAAACTAATTATATGTAATAGTGAATTATTATTCTCTTAATTATTCACATTATGATATATAAATTAATGTGAGGGCTAATTATTCCTTAACAAAACATACAATCAAGATTCAACATGATGGGAATTATTATTACTAAGTACAAGAGATATCAAAAATAAGTGAGAATGCATTATCTAATGAAAAATCTTGTGAGCCTTAGGGAAAATTTTAGAAGCTATTTATAACTAAAAGGTTATAAGTAGGTTTTTTTAATTTTGAAAATGGTTAATTATAAAAAAATATACATATGTTAAGTAACCTCAATTCTATACAATTTTATTGTTTGTGACACAAATTTACCTTATATATTATACTCAATCATGTTTTGTGACATAGAGTCACTAGATTTACTATACATATATGGGTCTAATTCACCAAGAAATTATACAAGACATGTATAGGTTAGTCTGGAATTGCCAGGTGTGTGTGTGTGTGTGTGTGTGTGTGTGTGTGTGTGTGTGTGTGTGTGTGTGTGTGTGGACCACATAAGACATAATACGCTTCAGGTAATAATTATATTTTACTATGAAAATGTTTTCAATATTCTTTGGCACCACATGTTATTCCTTATATATGGTTTTTAATGACTAAAAAACTTAATAATAAATAATTTTCGAACCTAATGTTTATTTTATTTCTAGCAATGAATATGGTGTAGGAGGAATTAAAGCTATAGGGATTGAGGTTTAGATCTTGCCCTATTTTTTGTGAATTGGCAGTAACATATTGAGAGGCCCAACACAAATTTTAATGTTGGTCCAACATGTCACATTTTGGATTAATGTAAGTTGATAAAATACATATGTGGTGGTTTTTAAATTTTTATTGTCATTTATGAAATGTATTATCGAAATTGAATATATGGTAGTAGGAAGATTGGGATGAGAGGTTGTAAATAAAGGTGTAGATAATTTTTAAGATAGTTTCCTTGTGATTAGAACTAAAAGGTATGGATTTTTGTTTCTTTTATTTTGAATATTGAGAGAAATTGTTTGCATACATAGTCATTTGTCTTGAAATGAATAAATGTAATAATAAGTTCCTTGAAAATCATTTTTTAAAGATATTTGTTGATGGTTTGTTGATATTTTAGTCATTAATGCAAACTACTGGCATAAGTGAAACTCTGGTAGTTGAAAGATTAGGATGAGGGGTTAGAAATAAAGGTGTAGATAATTTCTAAGCTAGTTTCCTTGTGATTGTAACTATAAGTTATGGATTTGTGTTTCTTTTATTTTGAAGATTGAGATCAATTATTTGCATACATAGTCGTATGTCTTGAAATGAATAAATATAATGATAAGTTCCTTAAAAAGAATTTGTTTAAAGATATTTGTTGATGGTTTATAAATTTTTATAGTCATTGATGCAAGCTATTATCGAAAGAAAATTGTTGGTAGTCAAAATATTGGGATGAGGTGAAGACAATTTCTAAGTTGGTTTCTTTATGATTACAACTGCAAGGTATGGATTTGTGTTTCTTTTATTCTAAAGATTGAGAGTAGTTTTTTGCATGAATAGTCATCTATCTTAAAATGAATAAATATAAATATAATGTCTTAACCATATCCATAATCAATAATGATAAGGTTTTCCAAAATATATTAATGACATCCATAATCAATAAAGGTCTTTCAAATAGATTTTATTTCAATTAACAATCCATGCCAACCAAAATATAATTATTACCTTAACATTATTATGTCCTAAGTCACAATTTTTTAGGACCCTAACCCCTTGGTGGAGGATTCATGCCAACATGACATCCACCTAGGTGCGAGAGGGCCATTTTATCAAGTGGTTAGCCTTTAGGCTTTTGTAGCTAACTAGAGGTTATAGTGCAAATCTTTCACCAACTAGCAGTTGGCTAACAATCTTCCAAATTTTTGGGGCATCTTTAAATATTTGAGGAGATGTGGTGAGTGTAGTGAGAAGTTCTCAAAGTCATGGAGCAGGTGATTATGATGACCAAGTTCTAACTCAACACTCAGCGGATAACTTCTACCTTGGCAAAGATGCTCTTGAAGGCTTATTTAAGGAGTTTGAGCTAAAATAAGTATGGATATAGGGAATTATATCAAATCTCTAGTAGAATGATCCTAAAGCTTTGTAAACATTACTCTAGTGGTCATTAAGGCTTAGGACTAGGATGGAAGACATCTTGGATCTATTTGTATGTGCCCAAGCTTGTTTATGAGCATCTGGGTTGTTAAGTATCATGACATGACTATATAATCTATTATGGACTTTGAATAATGATGAATACTATTGCATTAAAATGTGATTTTCATATAGTTTCTATGTCTTGTTAAATTATTAATATAATGCAAATATTTTTTATATTGCACTATTGACTAAATTATGTTGACTAATGCTCATGTATGTTATTAGTTCATTGCAGTAATGGAGTCCCTATAAACTTCCATGACATAACCATTATTTAGTATGAAGGATGAGTATAGGTTTTTGATAATAACTTAATACTTTTTTAATTCACATCTATTTAAAATGAGTATAAATAGCCTTATGACAAGTGCCTATATGACACTAGGCTTAGTTCATGAAAATCTTTTGCCTATGGATCTACCTTAAGTTAAGCCAAATTTATTAAGCCCCCTAATTAAACCCTTGTGCCATAACATAACTATCCCAATGAGATCCTTGGTTCTTTTTTAGATGCATTTTGGGTGAGTGCATAAGGTTTGTGCCTTATGTGGATTGATGTTAGCACAACTGAGTGTTCAAATGTGGAGCACAAAGGGAACATCCCATGCTTTCACCTATTTGTAGTAAACCAAGAACTAACTAGATGATTTTTACATAACTTTTTGGTTCCATTTCTAGGACTTGTGTTAAATTTTGTTATTATGATGGTATAACAGAATGATGTATTAACTTTGTCTCAAAAAAATTGAACAGTAGTTAAAATAGGTAGAAGATAGGTTTGCACTAAAGCATCCAACCTATAAAGGATAAAAGCCAAGAAGATGGGTTCAGGATAACATATATAATTCTTTGTAAAAATTATTTTTCTATGAGTTACATGAGCATGTGTATAGGTGTTTGGCTACATATTCAACCTATAAAATGTGAATTTATGGATGGGGCTACAAGATTAGAAAGGAGTGCCTAGAGAGGCATGAGACCTTGGATGTTACTTAGACTAGATTAGAGGATAAATGGTGGCAAGGAAAACTAAATGGATATGTACTTGAGTTCATAGTCTCAATATATTTATGCCCTAAGGAAGTAAAGTACCATTTTTTTCTCAACCTTAAAGGTACCTTTATGAAGGATTTTGACATAGATCTCAAAAAACTAATGGTGGATTATGATTTTGAAACTTTGGGGATGAAAGGATAAAATCCTTTCACATATGATATACACAAAGGGGGAGAAGGGGATGTGTATGTGAGGCATAATAGAAGGGGATGAGAAAATTAACACCTAAGATCTCAGAAGACAAACCTATAGTAAGAGATAGTATGAATTGATGGAGGATATGGACCCTAGAAGTGTCAATAGGACCCATAGTGAATGGGAAGGGAATGGGGAAGGATCTCTTGAAATATAGCATCATGAAGATGAGAGGTATAATAAAGTGATAAATCAAGCTCAACACTTAATAGGTGTGGAATTTGTTGGGTTCTTCTAGAATTTGGTGACTATAGATATGTTTGATGTGCCTACCCCCTTTAAACTGACAACACATGCTCACACACTAGATAGACCACTTGAAGAAGGTATAAAAGTAATTATTAACTATATTAATGACTTATATCTTACACATTTTATAGACTTGGATTATAACTTTATGATTGAATAGATTATTCCATATAAGGTAGTGAGCATAACTACCTCTAGACCATTGGGTGCTAGCTCATAAAAAAAATTAAATATAAGCATACCAAATCAATTGATGTCAGTAATGCAAAGTGGGTAATAGCCTATAGGAAGTGGTATAACACCACAAGCAATTAACACATCACCAATTACATCAATTGTGCCAGTAGTAATGATGAGACTAGTGCTTAACCCTATGGCTAAAGATGTTGGAGGATTACCACTAGGATAGGTGTCAGGCAGACAAGTGCCTCAAGTACTAGCTTCTCCCCCATAGTAGATCTACTATGATATGACTATGCACCTCTCAGAGTAAAATGACATGTAAAATGATTCAAAACATGTATTTAAGTATGAACTATAGTGGCACATGCAAGGCATAACTCAATCCTAATGCAAGGCTACTTAATTTTTTATTAAATTACTTGATTGTGCCCACACTTAATATAGAAAATTTGATCCCAACCATGTCATGGTTAACTATAACACTCTTAAGGATGCATTATTTAAGGAATTTAACATTCCAAAGTTTAAACAATAGATTATTGCCATGCTAAAAGAGATTACCCAAGGACTCTTAGAGAGTGTGCATCTATACAATAGAACGTTCAAAATTTTCTTATCAAATATTTCATATGATATTCTCCCTTCCCAACATGTGCAGTGGTTCATTAGGGGGTTGTTCATGCCATTATAAAGATCACTTTCCATGAAGACTTTTACAGACCCTTGAGAAGTTCTTGAATCCATACTGAGAATCAACGTAGTCAGAAGTGCAAATAATAGGATCAACCCATTTATAGAGACACATATTACATCTATGGCCTCCCATCTTTAAAATCTCACTACCAACTCTTTACATGAGGCTCAAAGTGGACTATGGTGTATTGAATGTAAAGTAAATGGACATAATAGAACTAATTATCCATGGAGGAATGTGCACACTTTACTTCTAATTTGTGAGGTTTGTAAAGAAGTGCATGATGTCTAGAACTACCTTTTATTGTAGTGAACCAATGCTGTCAACATAACCATTTATTATCAGTTGTACTACACCTACACCCATACCATTATTGATTGTAGGGTGATTGATAAGATGTAAGAAAATATGGAGAGAGGTGCATGATAAGATATCACAATAGTTAGAGGGTGGACAAACCAAGGTAATGATGTCAAAGCCCAATATAATATAGGATTTGAGATCCAATGAGGTTTTAGAGGGCAAGGTAAAGGACATGGTGATGGAAGGTTCCCACTATACTCATGTTACAAGTGTGTCTCAATAGAGCATTATCAGTGTGACTACCCTACACATCCCATGTGTGAATATTTTTGAGTGCCCCATAAGGTTGAATAATGCCTTTACCTATACAAAAAGTTGACAAAATTCGGCCTTGGAATAGATAAGGGTGTAAGAATGATCAGGCATGAGCAAAAGGTAGAAAAATGCACCTCAAAGGTGCAACCTATGCACATGGAGGAAGTTAAGGTATATGAAATTATGCAAAAGGGATTCACCATGAAGCTTTTAGTTGTGTTAGTACCTGAGTTACACCTTGAATATGGGGATAAGGGTCATAATGAACACATAACATGGCTTGAACCCAAATTTATGTCATACCTCGACCCAATGCACAAAAAGACTATTACAATAGGCTATGAGTGTTATCCAAAACTTACAAGGGGATCGATAATTATTAAGAGACCTAGAAGCATAGGTTTCCACCTCTTATAAGAAGCAAGATAGATAGGAATATAAAGTACAAAAATTAACTGAGATCTAGCACCTCTTATAAATATAAAGAATGTTGCCACTATTGAATAAATTACTCCTAAAGCATGCATGACAAAAGTAAGTTGAGGTCTCTACACCACACATGGAGAGGGAACAATAAGTTTGACATACACAAAATTTTAAATATAACCAAGAACTCCTTATGGATGACATGATTAACAGATGATCTATCTGTGAGGTTCTTGTAGACACAAGTGTTGAGGTCAACATCTTGACCAAGAATGCCTAGAATAAAATGGGTAGGCCATCCTTGAGACCCTACCCTCATGTACTCTTCATGGACAATAAAACCTAGGCATAACCTATCAAAATTACAAATATCACAGTTTTAGATATTATGCTCACTAAATTCCACACTAACTTCAAAGTCATAGAGTTGGTAGAGCAAGTGGCACTTCTAGAAAGACCATGGTATTATGAAAACAATGTAGATATGCAATCAAAAGGTGCTACATGATATTTGAGAATGAAAAGGAGAGGGTAATTATACCTATCTCAAATGACTAAGGACCCCCTATGTTGAGATCATGGACATTGAGGATGAGATCAACCATATCTATAACATCACGGTGTAAGGCAATGAGACTCTCAACCTAAATGATCAGGGAATCCTCTCTTGGGAAGATTGAAAATTAGCCTCATACACCATTGATTTTTCTTGTGATCTATGGGTCAAGGAAGGATATGATACCATTAGTATATGGTGTTTCTTGGCATATGTAAAGGTTCCAAAACTAGTAAATATAGTATGGGTATAAATTGATCATGCTTCTAAAAAATGGGTCCTTTATGCCAAGAAAAGGGGGAAAAGAGTGTTTCACCTCAGTAAGAGAAAACTTGTAGCACTCCCAATATATTAAAGGAGAAATATAGTGGAAGACTATGTCTATGACCTTAAGTTTTACATCCCAAAAGTGGTGGATATAATGGCACACTAGTATACACATTAAAGAGCACTACCACTCATTGGTAGGTAGTGCAAAATCTTAGATTTTTAACTTGGTAGGATGTAAAGGCAACTATTTTCACCAAGTGTGGAAAAAGTAATGAGGACCTTGACATTTTAGCCTATTCTAAAGACTTTGACCCCATCACACATTTATATCTTTGTAAATAAGCATGCACTAGTTATGATGAAAATAGACCAAGAAATCTATGGGTGCACACCTTCTACAGAACTTTAAAGACTTGGGCATGGGCATGGTACATAGTCAATAACATGCATCATGAAACCACAAATTGGGATGCCCTTTAGGAGCATTTTGTTTATACCTTTTCATTTTCTTCACAAATCCTTAAATGTATTAAGACATTATAGGTAATTCAAAGGTCAATGTTTGAGGACACTGCTATATTAGAAGAGAGCCTAAAGGACATGTTTGGAAAAAAGGGTTAAAGCTCTCAACCTTATTTGAAGAGAAAAATCTCAATAGTGACTCTAGTGATGAAGATGATGACACATGGAAGGTGTGTAACTAGAATAATTTGAAAGGGAAAAGGAAGTTAGTGTGCTAAGTCAAGGATAACTCCCTAGAAGAAGAAGCCCCTACCCATCTTTGGCTAGAAATAACTGAGGGTAATAGACAAGTCTAGGATTCACACTAATAGAATAATGAACCATGGAAAGTGTCATTAAGGACTACCAAAGTAGATATTAGTTTAGATGGGGAACCCCAAATTTCCATCTTGGGTGATTATTGGTCTGACACAGAGCTGGCATATATTATTGATCTCCTAAAGGAATTTAAAAACTTGTTCTCATAGAACTATAGGTATATGAAAGGTGCACATCCATCCCTTGGTAAGATGAGCATCAAACTAGTTGATGATGCATGGCCCATCAAGAAGTGGCCTTACAAGATGAACCCAAAATTTCATGCCAAGGTCAAGACTGAGATCGATAGCATGCTAGTCGTAGATGTTATCTACCCCATGCAAGAATATGAATGGGTTAGCCTCATGGTTATCATCATCAAAAAATATGTGCTCATCTAAATTTGTGTTGACTACAAACCCTTTCCATTATTAAACCCTTTTGAACTCCATTTATCGATGAAGTATTGGATGGAACCATAGGTTATGAGATATACACATTCATTGATGAATTTTCAAGATACAATCAAGTCTAAATCAAGGAGGAAAAGTATAGATCAAGGAGGAGGACAATCCCAAAACCACCTTTATGACTAAATGGGGTTATTTTACATATAGTTTAATGCCCTTTGGGATAAATAATGTGCCATCCATGTTATCCTAGGTGGTGATCACTACATTTAAAGAATTTATTCAGAAGTTCCTCTAAGTATACTTATATGATTGGATAGTATATGGGTTAGTGAAGGATCACTATGGAAATTTAGGCCTAATACTTGAAAGGTGTAGGAAGTTGTAAATTTTATTGAACCTCAATAGGTGTTTTTTTGCAATTCTATTTGGCACTTTTCTCAAGCACATCATCTACAAGTATGGTTTTCTCATTGATCTATCTAAAATTACAATCATCCTTTAGCTTCAAATACCATCATGTAGAAATATTTTTTCACCTTTTTTGGACATTACAATTACTACATAAAGTTCATAATAAATTATTCCAATATTATGGCACCACTAAAAGACCTCTTACAAAAGGATGGCATATTCTATTAGGGCACAATGTAAGAAGATCCCTTTGAGACCCTGAACCTCAAACTTGTAAGTGTATTGATATTTTAATTTATCAACTAGGTGACTCTCTTCCATATCCACATAAATGCCTTTGGTACCAAAATTAGTTCCATTCTTGTGTAACCAGGTGAAGGGAAAATGGATCATCATATTTCTTTTACAAGCAGGAAACTAACCAAGTTAGAACAAAACTATACCACAACTAAGCATGAGGCACTTGCCATGGTCTATGTGTTATAGAAGTTCAGACATTACTTATTGGTAACCCCCTTTATTTAATTCACTAATCATTAGGTGCTTAAGTATCTAGTGAACAAGCTTGTTCTGCATGGGTGCATTTTCTAATGGATTTTTTTTTTCAAGAATTCTAATTATCTACTATAGTGAAGCTTAAAAAATAAAACTCAGGCCCCAAAAATTTATCCTGCATCAACTCTAGTGATGCATCAATACCAATTCAAGATGATACACCTAACACATAATTTTATAAGATCCAACACATCCTAGAAGACTTGGAAAAAATCATTGCATTTCTAACCTTTGGATATGCACCTTAAACCATGACCACTAAAGAAAAGAATTAGCTTGTAATTTGTGCCACCCCTTTTCAACTCATTGGTGGTGAATTGTACAAGTTGATCTGAGATTAAATCATGTAATGTTGTGTCTTATATAATGAGTGGGACTCAATACTATAAGAGGCACATGAGGGGATTGATGGAGGCCATTGTGTTGGACATGCTATGGTATGTAAGGTGATATAATTTGCTTGTGGTTTCCAACTTTATTTCATGATGCAAATTAATATGCCAAATCATGTGATGTCTTTTGGTGCACTTGAAATCCAAACCACAGGAATGAAATTCCCTGTATCCCTGTTATTTCCTAGGCACCATTTGAAAAATGGGCCATTGAATTTTCTGGCCCTATTACTCCTACTACCAAGTTTATAGGTGCATGATAGATTATAATAGCCACATATTAGTTCACCAAGTGGGATAAAGCAAAACCAACCAAAGATTGTATATCCACCACATCAGCATGACTCATTTGGGATAATATTATTAATTGATATGGATGACCATATAGCTTGACTAGCGATGATGGCATGCACTTCATCAACAAAATAGCTCAGATCTTGTTAGATGAATATATGGTGGCACACCATAAAAAAACACCCTACCATCCCCAAGTTAATCATAGAATAAAGGCATTTAATAAGATATTATGGGCATGTCTCATAAAAACATGAGACATTGGTTGCAAATATTGGGATGATCATGTGTCAACAGTGTTATGGGCTTATCACATAACATATAAATGCCTAAACAAGAATACACCATTATAACTGGTGTTTGGTGTAAAATCCATTTTACCCATAGACTTCCTAGTGCCCTTACTATGTATCACATGTATTGGTCAATTGGATGACCAAGAGTATTTAAGTATATGCCTAGAATATTTGGAGTGGCTAGACAAAACCTGTACCCATACACAATATATCTTGTAGATAAAAAATGTACACCAAAATTTATGGCATGAGAAACACATCAAGCACAAAGTATTTACAGAAGGTGCACTAGTCTTGTTATATAACTCTAAGTACCTCAGTCACCCAGGCAAGTTAAATATTAGGTGTATGGGACCTTATATCATCCAAAACATATTGGATATTGGCACCTATAAGTTGTGCATGTTAACTTTTGAAATACAACTTGAGCATTTCAATGGCAATATATTAAAGGCATACCATCACTAGGATGGCACTTGTTCCATCTAACACTAGAATCCTAGTCAAAATTTTATTGCTTGATTTTGACCATAATAAAATTGGGGTAATCCAAATCTTTTCTTTATGTTTATTTTTGTGGTGAGAATAAGCAGGGCACTTTTAGGCCCATAGGAAAACTTTTTTGGTACTTACACTTACATAAATCTAATTGAATAAGTCAAACATTGTCTATTTTAAGCACCTAAGTCTAGACACCTAAGTTTATGGGTGTGCATGAAGTTTTATAGGTTCATAAAATTATAAGTATGAATTCACAAGGGAAAGTGCCTAAGGTGTTCATGCATTTAAGATCAAGAGGAGACAATGAGGTGATGGATGACCAGTGTAAGGATTTGTATAGGTTAGGGAAGGCTAAAGCAAGAGACATGAAATCATAGATAAATCAACTAAGAAAGAGAGTCATGCTTGAAAGGAAGTGCAACATATAGAAGAGATGGAACTAAGGAGGTTAGATCATGTGTATATAAAGAATTATGCCTAGGTTATTATAAGAAGGGTGAAGGTCATGCCAAGTTAAACAAAGCATAAGTTAATGACTATCATAATAGCTGACACCCATCCAATGGTTCGTAGGAAGTGACCATTTGAATTACTTGTCACTTCATCGAAAAAACTATTAGTAAAGTTAATACTACGATAGTGGAAGAACAAAGATCCATAATAAATGAGTAGTTGACAAAAAAATTTAGGGGATTTCATGGGTTTAACAAAAGAATTAAAATACTATCATCCATCAATGTGGTAGCTAAAAATATAATATAAAAAGGTGGATGGTAGACTTTAAAAGATTACCGACATTTGTAAAATTTCAAAATAGATCAATTAAGATGAAGCCATTAAAACCAGAGGATGCTACCAGAGAGAACAATTTCCCCTACAACCCCCCAAATGAAAGCAAAAAACCACATAGAAAATTACATTTCACATTGAGAATAAAAGGAGGTGAGCATAGAGAATTTGGTAGAGAAACAGGAGACCAAGATTATATCAAAATGACTAGGCTACCATAAATGGGGTAGGAAGCTTGATAGTTGAATGTATAGTCATATATATCATAATTATGAAGCAATGCCAAGCACAATTTTGGGGTTTAGTATAATCAACTAGCCATGTTTCAACATTAGTATATTTAGGATGGGCAACAAGAGGCTAATCATAGGTATTTCATAGGCACAAAAAGATGCAAATAAATCATGGGTAGAAAGGGAAGCAACCATCATAAAACTAGAAGCACATATGGTGGAAGGAGTGAGAATCATAGAAATAGATACCAAGTCAATCTTAAATCTCACCTATAGAGAAATGGAATACCCTAGAGGTTATGGTGGGGGAGAAGTGGGTGTCCTTTGTGCATATGTGCAATCTTAAGGACTACAACCATATGATAGGCAAAAACCTACAAGAATTGAATAAGGATTGGATGGTAAACACTGGGAAGAAGACCAAGGCAAGTGTCATGCTCTTTTATGTCTCCATCAAAGATAAATTTTAAACTATAATCTCCACATAATTATTTGAGCTATCAAGCTTCATCAAGCCATAAGTTTTGTTACATTTCCTCCTCTCATAATTACATGTCAACTAATTCTACTTTGTTATATGGTGCATGAGGATAACGTTGAGCCTCATTAGTAGAATCATGGGGCTATCTAGCATAGTGGTAGACATCTAAGAGATGATGAAGGTAGAAAGGGTCACAAATCTCCTAGGCTATTATAATTCAAGGTTTGCATTCCCAATCAAGGACATATAAGACCCCATCACAAGGGTAGTGGTGCAACTTATAAGTGCCAAACTATGCCCTAATAACTAGTGTTCTAATATTATTAAGACTTTCATGTGCATTTCCCACCATATGGTGCAAGGAGTGAGATTCAACATATCCTATTTTATTTTAGAGAAGATAGTAAAAAATGTGTAAGAGTGTCATCGAGCATGCGAGACCTTATAATGGGGGTACATATTAATTATTATAGTAATTGAGGAAATAGGCATTTTGAATGGTGATGACAACCACATATGGATATTCCCACCCAACTATGAGTCACCTACAATGAAATAACAAGACTTTATTTACCCACCTAGCTTCTCAAAAAAGTATAAGACTAGGGTGCAAGGGTGGTTTGATAGGTACATAAAATCCTTTGGGAAGGAGTGGATAATCCCTTAGGAGCTTCCCCAATAACTGGTGGGAATTAAAACCTTTATTGTAATGTAGCATTTTTATGTGGTGTGGCTAGCACTCATAGATGAGAGCCTATCAGGGTGGTTCTAGTTGCCTTGTGCATTATAAACCAAGTACTTCATGATAACACTAAGGAGAATCCCGAATGAGAAATAGGTTAAGATCCTAGTAAGGACCATGGATCACAATAGAATCATGATGAGGCACTATTTTGAGCACCTTAGAGCCAAAGCCACCAAAGATGTGGAAGATGACAATGATAGGACAAACATCCATCCCCTCTAGAGGGTAATAATAAATGAGAGGATCTTTAACCAATATTATGAGATGAATCTATGTAAGAAGGGAGATGATCCTAGAAAGGATGATGATTCCCCTCTTATTCAATAATGAAGGGAAGGCTACACCAAAGCTATAGAAGAAGAAACTCCAAATGAAATGGTGTGAGAAGCTAGAAGAGATCATGGAGTGCATTAAATTAGATATTTCCTCTAAAGAACCAATTGTACCCCCCCACTCCAAAAATTGCATGACCTTCACATAAGAGAGTGCTTTTTACAAAAAGAATCCAAAGAGAAAGACCAAGGGACCTATAGCATTCCCTACTATAATTCTTGTAGATATGGAGATAGAGGTACACCTCATGCCCATAATAGAGGAAGAAACTAAGGAAGACAAAGTAGGGACCTATATCATGTAGATAGGATAAATATAAGAGGAGATCAACACTTGGAATGTATAGGAAGCTTTGCAAAGCAGTGTGACCTTCGTGCTTTAGGTCACATAGGAAATGTCAAGCCTCATATCTAGTTCTACCTCCTTAATGAGCCCTCTAAGGAAACCAACATTGACATCCATCAAGGAGCCCTCCCCTTTAGCTCCTCAAATATTTAAATAGAAAAGAGTGTCTTAGAATAAGATGGAATGAGTGAGGAGGATATCAAAAACGCTTTGACACTTGAAGAGAAGCAAAATCTTGATTAAGAAAATAAAAAGGCCAAGTTAGATAAAATAGAACTGAAGGTTCCCACAAGCACAGGACCAATAGTTGAAGTGGTCATACAAGCACCAAGTGACCCCAAAAAAAAAGTAGAAAAAGATACACAAAATACATTCCCAAGTAGTTAAGGGGTGTCTAAATAAAAATAACATGATACTGGTGCCTGAGAAAAACAAACATAGATGGTCAAGGATCCCTAACAGCAATAAGGTGATGTTAACATCAGAGGAATTATTTTGGAGATTAGTATTGAAAAACCCTAAGATGAGGAAATGGATGAGGGGGAGAATTCTAAAGAATCAACCCCCAAGGATCAAACAAGTGAGTCTTTAGAGGAGAGAAATGAAGAGAATGGTGGAACTAGTGAAGAGGAGGAAGTATAGATAGAAAAGGTAGTCATCAATAAGGATGACAAGGAGATAAATATAAGGGAGATGGTATAGAATAATCAGGTAAATGAATTTATCTACATATATGAAACTATTCCCCCCAATCTTTCATGACTAGGATGCATAAAAAACTCTCATTTTTACTAGACCACTATATGGACAAGCCCTAATTTGAGGTGCCTAGATTGGATACTTTAATCCTTGAAGATCCTAAAGAGTGGAAAGACTCCCTCCTTATTAACCCTCTCACCATGAACCCAATCTAATCTAGGAATGTGATGGTAAGAATGGACATAAATTTTGTGCACTAGAACATCATCAATGATAGTAAGGTGAGGAAATGGAAAAGACTCCTCAAAGAAGCCAAGGATAAGGTATAGGCCAATAGGTTCAATTTGAAACAACTTTATGAGTGCATGGAGGTGGCTTAACCATCTCTTGTAGTTAGCATCAACACTTCAGACCTTTTAAAGGTTGACAATATTTGTGTATCGGTAGAGCAGATGCTTCCAAGGCTACAACCTAATCTAATCCATGAAGAATAATAAGAAGACCCTAGTGTCATTTTTTAGAAATAACTATTTGGAAAACTCCAAGAGTTATAAGACCTCTTCACAAAATTTAAGGAGGATATGGAGGTAGTAGATTCCATTTTATTAAGATTCTCCAATCAAACCTTAATAATAAATGCATGCCTAAAGCAGGCAAAGGAAGAAAAAGAGAAGTTGATGGCTCAAGTTTACTTGATAAGTAAGGTAGAGAAGATGAATATCATGGGTAGTGTGAATGTGCTCAATAATTGGATCAAATACTAGGAGTAGACCTTAGAAGCACTCTTCCATACTCTAAATACTAAGGCCTATGAGCAAAGAGAGATGTTAGACATAAGTGAAAAAAAGGAGAAAGCTAATGTCTAGGCATTTCATAAGGAACTAAAGAAAATAGATGTGTTTTCAATCACTGCTACATCCTCCAAGATAGATAGCATCATATAAAAATTTGAGATAGCCATTAAAGGCTTTGAAGACTTCAATGTCAAACTCAAGGATAATGTGCCTGAGTTCTACACTCCTAAGAGTTTAACAACTTAGTTAAAGGGTGGACTAAATTTTTTATATGGGGTAATGTTGGGCCAAAAACCCTTTAGTGGAGGATTTTCACCAACATGACATCCACCTAGTTGCAATAGAACCATTTTTTTGAGTGGTTAGCCTTTGGGCTTTTTATATCTAGCTAGAGGTTGCAGCACAAATCTTGTGCTAGATGGAAGGCTGCTAACAATCTTCTAGATTTTGGGGGCATCTTCAAAGATTTGAGGAGTTGTTTTAAGTGTAGTGTGAATTTTGCAAAGTCATGGAGCTGATGGTTATGATGAATAAGTTATAGCTTATCAATTAGTGTGCAAATTTCACCATAGTGAAGATGTTATTGAAGGCTTATTCAAGGATCTCAATCCAAAAGAGGCATGGAGATGGGTAACTATAGTGAAGCTCTGGTAGAATGATCCTGAAGCTCTATAAACATTACTCTAATGGCCATTAAATCTTAAGAATAGGCTAGAGGCCATCTTGGCTCCATGTGTATGTGCCCAATATCATTTGTGAGCCTCTAGGTTTTTAAGTATCATGAGATGACTATACACTTTGTTATGGACTTTAATTAATGATGAATAGTATTGCATTAAAATGTGCTCTAAGTCTAGTGTCCATGTCTTGTTACATTATTAATACAATGCAAAGATTTGTGATAATATATTATTAACTAAACTATGTTGATTAATGATCATGTATGTTACTAGTTCATTGTGGTAATGGAGTCCTTATGACTTCCATGACATCACCATTATTTAGTATGAAGGATGAGTATAGGTCTGCACCAATAACCAATACTTATGTAATCCACATCTATTTAAAATGTGTACAAGTAGCCTTATGACCTATTAAGCACCTATATGACACTAAGATTAGTACACAAAAGTCTTTTTCCTATGGCTCTTCCTTAGGTTTTGTTGAATTACATAATCCCCCTAATTGAAGCCTCGTGTCATGGCACAACTAGCCCAATGAGGGACCCAGTTCCTTCTCAATTATGCTTTAGGGTGAGTGCATAAGGTCTATGCCTTATGTGGATTAATGTTCGCATAGTCGAGTGTTCAAATGTTGAGCATAAAGGGAGCATCCCATGCTTGCACCTGGTTGTAGTAAACCAAGAACTAACTAGACAATTTTTACACAACACCAATGCTCCTTAACAGATTTATAAAATTGAGTAAAACAAGCATGTTCTTCCTTATATATGGTTTTAATAACTAAAAACTTAAGAACAAATAATTTTCAAACCTAATTTTTATTTTATTTCTATCATTGAATGTGGTGTAGGTGGACTTAGAGCTATGGGGATCATGGTTTAGATTTTTCACTAATTTTTAGTGAATTGACACCAACATATTATTGACCAAATTTGATCCTACAAGTCAAATTAGGACCCCTATAGGTAAAAAATTGATCTTTATAGGTTTATATGGGGTCTAATATTTTTTCATATGAAATATAATAATATATTTCATCTATTTTAATGTCATTTTAGCCTTGGTCTTAGTCTAATTAGTCAATATATCATGTTGAGTCATTTCAGGGGTCAAAATAGAGCATTAAATGACTTGTACATCCTATTTGGGAAATATAAAGGTTTTAAAAGGTGATGTCATTTCCCATGTGTCCTAATAAGTCATAAGTAACTATTCTTACTAAAAGGTGGTAGGTTCTTTAGAACAAAGGGCAATTTTCTTAGAAAAAATGAGCATTTAATGAGGTTTACAAAATTATACAAACTCCTACAATTGATGACATTTTAGGAGTGTCCCTTGGTATTAAATTCACTTACTATAATGATCAATTTTATTATAAGCTTCAATAAATGAATAAAACTACTTCTCTTATCTTCCACTAGACTTGGCAAGCAAGAATGGCCTTCAGGTTTGTACTTGGTATGACTAGTAGGAAAGGTTTCAAAAAACATGATCTTGGGGTGTCTTATAATCTTATTCATCTTCCATTTTATGTTTGGTTTCAAATTAATGTTGACCTTTTCTTTATTAACCATTCCTAAGAAGATAGGCTATCTAATTTGCTTGTTAATTTGTGCACCTAACAGGTTTTCCTTTGGTTTGAACAAGTCCATACAATATAGATACTAAGATTGATTATAGATGTCTTTTAATCTCTTCTCACATGTAACCCATCCTTTTTTTCAATCTTTTAGTTTATTTGAAGAGTCAATCACCTCAGGTTTGTACGCTGGCCCCATTCTGTGTAGTATATAGGTTTCCATCATTTTTAGAATCTCCATGATTTGAAAATGATTTTATGGGGTGAAAATAAGTTTATTCTCATGTTTAAAAATTTATATTTATATAATACCATTTCAATTTCATTATCCAAAATAATTTTCATGAGTTTATGGTCATAAACTATCATATAGTCAGTTTACTCTATAACTGTCATATCAGTCAACTAGGTGAGTTATGCAAAGATATAAAACAAATTCATTGAGAATTCATTAAGTTTCAAGGTATTTATGAATATATTATATCATTAAAAATTATTTTAAACCCAAGTGACACCATAGAAAGCATGAGAGGATAGGTTTTAGTATGCACATAGTCTCCCACCATTAATAAACATGTACATATATCTCATGAAGGCCAATCATGATTGAAAGGGAGTATCTGAGCTAATAAATTTTGTTATGGTAATAAGACTCTATTTGGAACCTTTGGAAAGGGACCAAACTTCATTGAAACTCACAAACAATGCACACTTCCTAAACTCACATTTGTTGTCTGTACATGAGAATGTTCACCACATATGACATCACAGAGCCATGAAGGCAATTGTACAAAGGATTAAATCATGGTAAAGTTTTATTTCAAATAATATCATGTATTTTTATAATTTTAAATATATTTTAGGTGTTTATTTTCAAATTTAAGTGGGAAACCATTCTCAAAGATTCAGTGATAGTGTTTAGGTGTCAAATCCCCATAAGTTCAAAATAGAGGTCTAGGCCTTTTTTACAAGGCCATGTAACAAAGTTAATAGGGATTTTGTGACATATATATGTGTTTTAATAGTATCATCCACATATAAAAATATATTTACAAATTTTGGATGGAATATTATTAGTGGGACTTTGTTTTTGAGAGACCCAAAATGGTGCTTTTTTGTACTAAACATAGTGAGTATCACATATACGATTTGAAACCCCAAGGTGACTCTAACACCCAAGGTTGAAAATGGAACATAATATCATGTTTTTATGAACTTATTTATTGAAAATTTAGTTAAATTATATTAAATATCATCAATAGATAAGGAGGTACTAATTTTTGACCACTACACCACCTGCAAGCCTCTTTGTCATTACAAAATGTATACCTATAGGCTGGTTGTAAGGTTACAATGAAAAGTGGGTTAGATATCCTTGATTATATACCTAATACCAAGAATAAAATGAATAATTCAGTTATAATATGGTTTAAATAACTTCAAGGAGGGTTATATTCATTTTATTCAAGGCCTAAATCATATAGTTCACCTATAGGACCCCATACAATCAACTATAGTTGATTATGAGAGGTAAAAAGCAAAGGGTCTATGTTTTTGATGAGGTATAAAATAATAAATATTAATAAATGGGTTAAAAAAAATATAAAATAACCATAATGGATTTAGGTAAGTTTATTCATTATCTTCAAGGTCAAATCATGAAGGGTTCCTTATAGGTACAGTACCCAAAAGTTAAACACAGTCAGAGGTAGCACTCATCCTTTATTGAGAAAGGTATGGAGAGGGGTATGTAGGAGTTTAAAGTGATTATAAAACATAAATAACATTAATTATGATCATTAAAACCTCTATATTCTCTTTTAAGTGTAAAATAAGCAAAGAAAGGACCCTGAGCATACAACATAGTCTGCATCTTTAAACCACTATGCACAGTCTCTTTCCTAGGAAGTATGTCTTAGAATTTGAAAGATTTTAGGGGTAAAATGACCTGGTAAAGGGATAAAAATTGTTAATTATCACCTATATAACTTTAATAATCCCCTAAAACATTCATTTGGTGTAAGGGAATAAGGTAAGTGCCTTTTGTTTTGTCTCAAATAGAGGGAACTTCATTTATACAAAAAACCCTGTAGTCTTGGAGAAAGGGAATGATCAGGTAAGGTAGGAGATAAAAAAACATTTATAGGAGGTTTGAAAGGTTAAATTACATCTAAAAAAACATTTAATACATCTCATATAATTATTAAACCTAACAGGGAGGTCTAAACCCTCAAAGGTGCAAACAAGCCTATTAGGCAAGGTTTAGGATTAGAGTTCAAATGAGAAGACACTTTCACTTATAGATATTAGTGATCCTTATAAATATTTTTAACATTTTTATATTATTAATTTATACATTTTCAAACTATTGGTACATATACAAAGCAAAAATAAAGCCATTTTTGGCTTAAGAATAACTCAGGCCTGCAAGAAATGGAGAGTCAAACTTGATAAGGTAACTCTAGAAGCTCATATATACTTTAATAATTTTCATGGGAATATAAGAATTTTGGAGAGGTTATAAGGGGTAATTTAAATCATTTTTTTGGAATTTTTTGACAATTCTAGTGTCCCATCTTTATGAACAAATCTCAAGGGTAAAAATGGCCTAAAAC
This sequence comes from Torreya grandis, assembly GCA_037957365.1. Taxonomy (NCBI): domain Eukaryota; kingdom Viridiplantae; phylum Streptophyta; class Pinopsida; order Cupressales; family Taxaceae; genus Torreya; species Torreya grandis. The sequence goes on along the minus strand of JARHVA010000633.1, from coordinate 377,461 downwards.
ACTTGCAAACCTTAGTTAAGGACCCGATTGGGAAAACAATTAAGGAAATGCATCCAAATGGGAAAAAATTGAATTTTAAGTGATTTTATTTTTTATAGGACTCTTTATATCTTCCCCCCCATAAGTTTTTGTGTTGACCTATCTGTACAGACATGGTACAAAATGGGTTATTTTGACTATTTTGTGCATTGTGTAAGTTCTAGGAGATTCCAAGAGATTAAAATAAATTTAAGGGAATGATTAGGACTTTGTATAACCCATAATTTCCATTTAATGGTTTTTTAAAACACATAAGTGTGTTTACCATCTACTTCATCTCAACTAGTTAGAACTGGCATAGTGAACATGATAGTGAGAAGGGTGAAAAACTTCAAGTAAACTAATTTTAAGGTGTGACTAATTCCTATAAGTTTTTGGAGGGTGTTTAAAATTTTAATACACTCTATTATAATAATTTTCATGGAAAAATTATGCCTTTTTTTTAATTTAAGTGTGAAGGGTGTGTGAAAGAGAAGTTTCTTTGATTGTAAGTAGTGATAGCTCACTTCTATAAGATTCTAGATGACTAGGAATGAAACATATACATGGATAATCATGTATAAAACCCTTACCTATCATAAATATCATTATACCTATCCCTATTCAGTTTTGATATTTTCAAATAGGTTTGAATGATGAAGGTAATTTCCTTGTGCAAAATGAGAACTCATATGCCACATTTCAAGAGTTTCATGACTTGGGGTGACACTTTTGCTTCATAAATTTTCATGATCAATTTAAAATTACATTATCATTAATAAGTTACTCGTTTTATCATCTTTAAAAGTGTCCTTGTGACCTTTTGAATTCTTCTTTCTCTTTTCTCTCTCAAGTTCTATAAAAACTAGCTATTTTGGCCTTTGTAAATTGTGCTCCACCTGAGTATGGCAAAGCCATACTCATTTGTATACCATTAGATAAATAAATGATACTAAATTTTACCTCTTATATTAATATTCATAGTATTTTTACTTGAATGATAGATATTTCTTATTGATGACTATGGTTTCCTTAGCATTGTTGTCTCATTCTCTCACCTATTTGGAGCTTCTTCTTGTAGGTCATGTGAAGTTTTCTAGAAAGTGTCAAGGTTGAGTGAGTTAGCATATTCAATAGTTTCATTATATACCTCTTTTCTATTCCTCTTAGTCTAAACATTCACCATAACCTCATGATGAAACATTGATGTGAGAAGATTCAAATTAGATAAGTGTATGTCTAGTTAGTCCTTTGTTCTCATGTGTAACATGTAGCTGGTTAGTAGTCATCAAATAATTTTATGTATCACTTCTTCTAGGATAATTTAATTTCATTTTTTCTCTCCATTTTCCCTTACAATCATAGGTGTAGTAGTTATCTACAAGTGGTACATCAAGGAAGCTATCCCTATCTACAGATTTACCTCATTCTTAGGATACCCATAACCTAGAGGTGTTTTAATTTCACCACTTGGATGAGGAGAGCTAAGGCATCTCCTCAAAGGGTAAAAATCCAAGTGATAATAGTTTTTGGTACATTCGGTGGGACTCTTAGTCCAAGAAGTTGAAATATTTTTGGTGTTGTTTTTTAACACATAATCCTTTGGAGGCATCTATCTAATCATCAATGACAACTCCAAAGTTACATCAGCTGCACAAGCAGCCCAAGTTTTCCTTTTGAATATTGTTGGTAATATTTTTTTTATGTTTTTTCTTACCAATGAATTTTCATGGATAATTTTGGTGTTGAGTATTATTTTACATAAGTTGGTGAGGTATATCAATCTTATGGCATTCCCCATCATCCTTTGTATGATTATTATCAGCCTTGTCATGATCCTTACCATCTCTAATATGACCCTTATCAACCTTTTCATGAGTTTTATCAGTCCTATAACCAAATTTATCAATATCTTGATCCTCTTAGTTAACCTATTCAGTTCTCAAATCAGCCCATTTCCACTTTCAAGCAAACTCTTTTATGCTATGAGAGATACATGATAGATCTTAACACATAAAGGGGACATTGTCTATATATTCCTATTCATTTAATTAAAAAATTGAGAGATGAATTAGAGCTAGTTAAAAGAGAGTGGGCACCTATTAAGAGATAAAATTGGCAAAGGCTCACAAGTCAGACACTAGATGTGGGTGGCTTTGTTGCATCCTTAGAAGATAGGCTAAGAATTCATGAGTAACAGCCTCACCAAGTCTATTATCCCTCATATCCACCTCCCAAATATTTATATCAGTCCTACTTGGCCCCTCATCATGAATCCAAATAATCTTATCAAATCTCTCTTTTTCCCAATCAGTTGGAAGAGAGTTGGGAAGACAAACCTTATTTTTGAAGCAAATCTTGATAGGTAGATTGAGTTGGCCAATAATTAGATGTAGTAGTCCATATAATTAGTAAATTAAGTTGAATTTAATCCCTCATTTCCATCTCCCATTACATCCCCACCTCAAGAAGAGACCTCTAGATATGAAATCCCAAGTTGGAGACAAGGTGGAGAATCCAAGACTAAGGGGATCCCAAGTTTCTTGAACACTTCATCCACTCCTAAAATCACATAACTACCTCAATAAGAGACTCCTAATCATAACATCCTAAGTTGGAATAAGGTAGTGGAATCATGGGGAAAGAAAGGAGATAAAAGTCTTGATAAAGAGTGTGAAGTTAAGAAAGAGCTTGATCATATGCAAACCTCTCCTACCCTTCCTCAAGACACCTCTTATTTTCCATGTCATCCCCCTTTTAATCCTTATCCTCATTATGATTCCTATAAACTCAAAGAGAGAATTTTATAAGATAACCTATCCAAGTAAATTGAAGAGTTAGAGTCAAGGATGAAATTGCTAAATCAAGGTGTGATGGAAGGTTTAGACCCAAAAGAAAACCATATGCCTAAGCACACCCCATCTAACCTTCCTTAAGAGATTTATCAAGATAAATCAGATATAAATTTAGTGATTATTAAATTAAAGGAATAAAACCAAGCTATTTTAGCCCAAGGTCTACCTCCCCTTCCTCAAGAGCTTTCAAAAGGATCCCCTATAAATTATTCTCAATCTGATGTTGAGTTTTATGTTGCACCTCCAACAACTAGTTCATCTTGTCCTCACCCCATCACCCTTTGACTTGATGTAATTGTGGTATGATAAAATAAAGAGGAGTAGTTGGTTGATAAAAATTTACAACTCTTGCTTAAATAAAATACAGCTACTTGGTAGCCGTATTGGACTAAGCCACATGATTACAAGATGCCTAGTCTTGGCATCACCAAGAGGGAGAAGTAAATTGATGATCTTGTAACCCTTGAGAACCAAATTCATGATATGATAGTTGAGATGAAACTTAATATCCATAAAGAGGTCCTAAATTCTAAAGAAGAGGTGATTTATTGTGTTGAAACTTTTGATTGGGTTGATATGTAAGAATGTTTTCCTTTTGCCAAAGAAGAGGAAATCATCCTTGGTTCTTCCATCACCATCAAAAAAATCATAGATGGTAAAGAACAAGTATATAATAATACTTTGGATGAATTATTTAAAATAATTTTAGAAATATATACTCCTCTTCAAGGAAGCTATGATCTATTCAAAAATGGAGAAGGCAGCCTTAACACTCAAGTGGGTATGCAAAGAAGAAGCAACCTTTCAAATTTGTCTTTTAAAGAGGCATATGTATCTCATGATGATATGTTTGAAATAATAAAAATGGGTTATCATCTTCTCAACCAATTGGGATAAACACATCATCTTTTGAAGGATGGAACAAGTTCATATTATCCTCAATCTTTCAAAGAACAAGAAACTACTCCTCTTGAAATCATGCCTATAAAGAAGATGCAAGTTGATCATGAGATGAAGAGTGGGCAGAAATATGAGGTATGTGTACAAGGAAAAGAGGAAAACTTTTACATTTGTGACCTATTTGAATATTATCTACTTTAGAGCATAGCAAGTAAATTGCCAAAAAATAGGTATGATCTACTATGCATCCAATCCAAAGAGAAACATGCTTGGCACTATGATTCATCTCATGAAGAAAGAGATGAAAGGAAATTTCCTTTTGATAATGGAAAGGAATTATGTTTAATTTCTAGTTTTCCATATATTTTTACTTTCTATTTTCCCTAAGTGCTTTTGATCACATGCGTGTATGTCTTGTTATCTTATTTGCTTTGTTTTATGTGTGTCCTTTGTTTTATGTAGTTGATGTAGTCAATTGGTTTTGTCTTGATCAAAGAATGTTTTCAATTATCAAAGTCCTCTTGTTTTCTTTCAAACTTTAGATAACTCCCTAATCCCAATAGATTGATAAGGCTATTGGTCTAGTTAGCATATCAGACATGCTAACCCTATGAGTTACCAATTTGTTGACCAAATTTGACCCTACAGGTCAAATTGGGATCGCTATAGGTAAAAAATTTATCTTAGAGGTTTATATTGGGTTAAATATCTTTTCATAGGGCATATTATAATCTATTTGATTTATTTTAATGTCATATTAGCCTTCATCTTAGTATAATTAGTTAATATATCATTTTGAGTCATTTTGGGGGTCAAAATAGAGCATTAAATGAATTTTACAACCTCCTTTGGAAATATGAAAGTTTAAAAAGGTTATATAAAATCCAATGTGTCCTAATAAGTCATAATTAACTATTCTAACTGAAAGGTGGTAGGTTCATCAAAAGAAAAGGTACTTTTCTTGGAAAAAATGAGCATTTAATGAGGTGTACATAATTGTACAAAATATTGAAATTAAATAAATTTTAAGAGTGTCCATTGGTATTAAATACACTTAATAAAATGATAATTTTGATCATAATATTCAATAAATGAATAAAATTGTTCTCTTTTCTTCCACTAGACTTGGCAAGCAAGAATGGCCTTCAAGTTTGTACTTGGTATGGCCAACAAGAGAGGTTTTTTAAAAAAATATCATATGGTTGTCTTCTACACTAAGTTATCTTCAATTTTATATTTTTTTGTAAATTAATTGTGAGATTTTCTTTATGAACCATTCCTAAGAATTTAGGCTATCTAATTTGCTTGCTAATCTGCACACCCTATAGGTTTTTCCTTGGTTTGAACAAGATCATAAATTAAAGATATTGGGATTGATTATATATGTCTTTTAATCTTATCTCATGTGTTACCCATCCTTTTTTCAAGTTTGGAGTTGATTTTAAGAGCTAATCACCTAAGGTTTGCAGACTGGCCCCATTCTGTGTAGTAGATAGGTTTTCATCATTTTTAGAATCTTAATGCTTTGGAAAGGATTATAGGGGGTGAAAATAAGTTTATTATCATGTTTAAAAATTTCTCTTTATCTCCTCCCATTTCAATTTTATTATCCAAAGCAATTTCCATGAGTTTGCGGCCATAAACTACCACACAATCAGTCCACTCTATAACTATCATATTAGTCAACTAGGTGAGCTATAAAAAGATATGAAACACATTCATGGATAATTAATTATGGTATAAAGGTATTTAATATGATCTTATAACCTTAAAAAATAATTAAAACCCAAGTGACACCATAGAAAGCATGAGAAGATAGGTTTTAGTATGCACATAATTTCCCAACATTAATTAACATGTATAGGTATCTCATGAAGGCCAATCATGATTGAAAGGGAGTATCTGAGTTAATTTATTTTTTGATGATAATAATAGATTATTTTTAACCTTTTAAAAATTACCAAACTTCATTGAAACTCATAAACAATGCACACTACCTAAACTCACATTTGTTGCCTATACATGAGAATGTTCACCTATAGGTAACGTCACAAAGCCATGAAAGCAATTATACGGAGGATTGGAGCATGTTCAATTTTTATTTAAAATTATATCATGTATTTTGATCAATTAATACCTATTTGAGGTGTGGATTTTAAAATTTAAGTGGGAAATAATTCTCAAAGATTCAATGATAGCGTTTAGGGGTCAAATCCCCAAAAGTACAAAATAAAGGTCTAGGCCTTTTTGTCAATGCCATGTAATAAAGTTATCAAGGGTTTTATGGCATCTAGATGTGTATTACTAGTATCTTACACATAATAAAAAATATTTACAAATTTTTTAGGGCATTTATAAATGTTAATTGGTTTTTGAGAGACCCAAAGTGGTGATTTTTTGCACTAAACATAGTCAGTATCACTTAGAGGATTTCACACCCCAAGGTGACTCTAACACTCAAGGTTTAAAATGGAACATAATATAATGCATGGATGAAATTATTGGGTGAAAATTAAGTTAAAATAACATAAATATCATAAATATAGAATGAGGTACTGACTTTTGACCACTACACCACCTACAAGCCTCCTTGTCATTACAAAATGTATACCTACAAGATGGCTATAGGGTTACAATGTAAAGTGGGTTAGATATACTTGATTAAAAACCTCAACCCAAGCATAAAATGAATAAATAAAGTTATTAAATGGTGTAAATAACTTCAAGGATGTTTTTATTCATTTTATTTAAGGCCTAGATCATATATTTCACCTATAGGACCCCACATAGTCAACTATAGCTGACTATGAGAGGTAGAAAGCAAAGGGATTGTGTTTTTGATGAGGTAAAACATAATAAATATGTAAAAATGGGTAAAAAACAATATAAAATGACCCTAATTGATTCATGTAATTTTATTCATTGTATTCAAGGTCAAATCATGTAGGGTAACCTATGGGTATAGTACCCTAAAGTTAAACATAGTCAAAGGTAGCAGTCAACCTTGACTAAGGTATGGGTAGGGGTATGTAGGAGTTTTAAGTGATGAGAAAACCTGAATAAAATTAATTTGTATCATTACAATATCTATAGGATATTGGTAGTGGAAAACAAGAAAAGAAAGGACCCTCAGTATAAAACATACAATCTGCATCCTTAAATCACTGTGCATAGTTTCTTTGCCAAGAAGTATGTCTTAGAATTTGAAAGATTTTAGGGGTAAAATTACCTGGTAAAGGGATAAAAATTGGTAATAATAACATATATAACTTTAATAATCTCCTCAAATATTCATTTGGCATAAGTAAATAGGTGAATTCCCCTCTATTTTGTCTCAGATAGAGGGCAGTTCCTTTGTGCATAAAACCCTATAGTCTTGGGGAAAGGGAATGATCAGGTAATATAAGAGATAAAAAAACATTTATAGGAGGTGTGAAATGATATATTACATCTACACAAACATGTAAGACATCTCAAATAAGGATGAAACCTAACAGGGAGGTCTAAACCCTCAAAGGTGCAAACATGCCTATTAGGCAAGGTTTAGGACTAGAGTTCAAATGACAAGACACATTCACTTATATATCTTAGTGAACCTTATAACTGGTTGTAAAAAATTTATTGTATGAAGTTAGACATGCAAAATCTCTTGTTATGTAGACAAAGCACAAATAAGGCCATTTTTGGCTTAAGGACAACTCAGGCCTACAAGAAATGGCGAGTCAAACTTCATAAGGAAACTCTATAAGATCATATCTACTTGAATTATTTGCATGGGTATCTAAGAATTTTTTACAGGTTATTATGGTTCATTAAAATCGTGTTTTTGTAATTTTTTGGAAATTATAACATCCCAACTTTATGAACAAAGCTTGAGGGCAAAAATATCCTAAAACCCTTGCAAACCTTGATTAAGGACCCAATTGGGAAAAAAATGAAGGAAATGCATCCAAATGGACCATAATGTCATGGGAAGTGATTTTATGTTTTATATGACTTTTCATATATTCCTCCCATTAATTTTTGTTCTAGCCTATCTATACAGACATGGTACAAAATGGGTTCTTTTGATTATTTTGTGCATTGTACAGGTTATAGGAGCTTTCAAGAGATGAAACCAAATTTAAGAGAATTATTAGGAATTGGTTGAACCCATAATTTCCATTTCATGCTTCATAAAAACTCTTAAGTGTGTTTACTAGCTGCTTCATCTCAGCCAATCAGAACTGGCATAGTGAACATGGTAATGAGAAGGGTGAAAAGCTTTAAGTAAACTAATTTTTAGGCATGTATGATGCCTATATGGTAATTTAACATATTTAAAAGTTTCATACACTCCATTTTAAGAAATTTAATGTAAAAATGATGCCTTTTTGGAATTCAAGTGTGTAGGGTGTGTGAAAGAGGAGTTTTTTTTACTATAGGTAGTGATGGCTCACTTCCAAAAGATTATAAATGACTAAGAATGTAACCAATACATGTATAATAATGTATGAAACCATTAACTCTCATTAAAATAATTATACCTATCCATATTTAGTTTTGGGATGTTCAAATAGGGGTGAATGATGAAAATAATTTATGTGTAAAATGAGAACTCCTACACCACATTTCAAGAGTTTCATGACTTGAGGTGACACTTGTGCTTCCTAAATTTTCATGATTAGTTTCACATTCTATTATTATGTAAAATTAACTCATTTTATCAACTTTACAAGTGTCCTTGTGACCTTTTGACTTCTTTCTTCTCTTTTCCCTCTTAAGTTCTAGAAAACCTAGCCATTTTGACCTTTGTAAACTATGTTCCATCTAAATATGGTAAATCCCTGATCATTTACATACCATTAAATAAATAAATACTAATAAATTTTACCTCTTATATGACTATTCATAGTGTTTTTACATTAATGATAGATCTTGCTTAGTGATGACTATGGTTTCCTTAGCATTGTTGTCTCATTCTCTCACCTATTCGTAGCTTCTTCTTACAAGTCATGTGAAGTGTTCTAATAAGTTTCAAGGTTAAGTGAGTTATCATATTCTATAGTGTCATTATATAAATATTTTCTATTCATCCTATTCTAAACATTCACCATAACCTCATAATGAAACACTGATGTGAGAAGATTCAAATTAGAGAAGTGTAATGTGCAATTGATTGATAGTCATTAGATAATTTGGTGTATTAACTCCTTTAGGATAGTTTAATTTTAGTTTTTATCTCCCTTTTACCTTAAAATAATATGTGTATTAGTGATCTAAAAGTGTCACATCAAGGAAGCTAGCCCTATCTAGAGATTCACCTCATTCTTAGGCTACCCAAGCCTAAAGGTGTTTTAATTATGCCACTTGGAAGAGGAGAGCTGAGACATATCCTCAAAGGGTGAAAATCCAAGTGATAAAACATATTAGGGGCCCCAAGGCCAAATTTAATGTTGTTATAACACATCAATCATGGGATTAATGGAAGTTTATTGAATACATATGTGATAGTTTTCTCCATTTTTCTAGTCATTCATGTAATCTATTGGTGGAAGTGAATCTATTGGTCCAATATAGATACTTAAATTTAATTAAACTATATATACCTCAAATGATTTTGGTATAAAATAACAAAGGAACACCAAAATATACTTATGCATCTCTATAATAGTGTTTACAACTATTATAGACATGTTCTCTTAATCAAATAAAAATAAAAATACACAAATTACCTCTTAATAATTTATATACTCTACATTATCTTCAACAAGATTTCTCAAAACCTTGATAAAATAAATCTCAAAATTGATCACAAAATTTTTTGTCCTTCCTAATTCAACCTCATTTCAGATGCCTAAATCTCAAATTTCAACATGCCAATTTTCTTCATTTTGTTCTTGATAATTGTTATTTGCATTCTCTTCAAATTCTATTAGACTCAAATCTAGTATTACATTGTTATAGTGTGTTTAAATAATTATTAGTCAATCCTCTTATTTCATATGTTGATTGCCAAATTTTCATAGCTCTATCAAATGGAAACTTAAGGGCATTATATCTAGTTGTCTAGAGCCTCAAACAAGTCTCCAATTTTTGTCAAGCTTGCTTCTTAATTAAAAATGATAATGCACTAAAAATTATCTCATCTTCCACTAAGGCCAAAATCATTGTTTGACATAAATTATCAATATTAAAATATTTTGAGATACCATCGTATAGTATTTAATTAAAACTTAAGGTAGTCCATAGTCTAGTGATTGAGCCATCTTCAAAAGCATAGTCCAAAACTTTTTGTGTCAAATCGAATAGACCACTTCCTTACCTTTGTAAAATATAAACTGCCTTTAGTTTTTTCACCATTCAATTCTACACTCTTGTAGAAGTGTTGGACCAAGGTTTTGATTTTATTATAAAAATTTGATGAGCTAACATTTTTCTAATATTGAGGGTACATCACAACCATGGATTTTATTCTGAAGATTTGAAAGATAGTGTTTTGAGAAAATATACTTAAATAAATACTTTTTAGGGAGATTTTCTTTATATTTATTCATTTATTCGTTATATATTTTTTATACTAAGTTTATTATATTATCTGTTTGGTCTTTACCATATACTTAGTTTAAACAAACAAGAAATTAATTTCCTATGATAAATAATGATATTCAAGAAACTTATTTTAAACAATTCACAAATAAAAAATTGAATAAATGCAACAGAGCCTCATGATCATACTATATTTTTTTTTAAATGTTTAAAGTAATAATTATATTCTAGTTAATATGGTTTGTCATTCTCAATAAATAAATATTTGAAAGGCCAATATAGATGTGATTAAGACATTCTACAAGACCTTATTATATAGTCTATAATTTTAAAAATATGATAATATTTTGAATATTTTTTAGTTATGTCATCCTCACTTTTCATAGTTGTATTGCCCTATGACCCCATAGTTGGTTTATACTCTATACTCTGATTTTTTGCCACTATTTTTTCTATACTCAATTTATTATATTATTTAGTTGGTCTTTACCACATATTTATTTTAAACAAACAAGAAATTTATTTCTTTTGAGAAATAATGACTTGATGATACTTATTTTAAACAATGCACAAAGAATAAACTGAATAAACACAACAGAGCCTCATGATCGTAATGTATTTTATTTTTAAATGTTTAAGGTAATAATTATATTCAGGTTGGCATGGTTTATTAATTAAAATAAATAAATATTTGAAAGGCCAATATGGATGTGGTTAAAACATTTTGTCATACCTTATTATATATTTTATAATTTTAAAACTATGAAAATATTTTAAATATTTTTTTCGGTTGTGTCATCCTTGCTTTTCATAGTTGTCTTGCCCGATGGCCCCATAGTTGGTTTATACTCTATATTATGTTTTTTTGTCACTTTTTTTGTTACAATCAGTTTATTATGTTATCTATTTGATCTTTTGATAGACTTTAAGAGGTTTGTACTCAATTTATACTATCTTATGGCCATAAAATTTAGCACTTAAAAAGGAAAAATGTAATCTTTAAAAATAATGACAAATTTAAACATTAAAAATAAGGAATCATAAATAAGATCTTGACTTTAGACTTAGTACCCTCTAAACTCTTTATTTATTAGTTTTTTAATTAACACAAATTACTTCCTATAAAATACATCTATGTAAGTGTTTCAAATTACTTAAAACCCTAGAACCATGAAACCCTAAAATCTAAATTCATATAACTTTATTTCTATTAAATTTTTATTCCTTTATGGTCATGTGAATCACAAAGTGATTGGTAATTTCAAGAGGATGCCAAGGAAGAGTCTAAGCAACCAATAATGAAGTACAATCCAAGTAATAAATACAAGCCCTACATAACATGGGAATCATGAAGCGAGTGAAAATTAAAAGAGGAAGCCAAGGAGGAGTCTAAGCAACTAAAAATGAAGTACAATCCAAGTAATAAATACAAGCCCTACATAACATGGGAATCATGAAGCGAGTGAAAATTAAAAGAGGAAGCCAAGGAGGAGTCTAAGCAACTAAAAATGAAGTACAATCCAAGTAATAAATACAATCCCTACATGTTGTGGGAATTGTGAATTTAATAAAAATTTCAAGAGGATGAGTCTAAGAAACCAACAATGAAGTACAATCCAAGTAAGAAATACAAGTCATACATATCTATAAATGTTTTCAAACTTATAATGAATCTTGCCTATCTTTTAAAGGGTTCAAATTGTTGCCATGATATTTTTTTCATTATATATTTGATCATAGTGTAAAAATGTTTTTTTATCTTATATCAAAACCCTTAATATTAGACACAATTTGGTTATCACATAGGATTATTTGTTTATTAATGAGATCAACAAGATCTTTGAATTTGTTTGGGATTGTTTGCTTAGTAGCAAGATCAACAAGACCTCAAAAATATTGTTCATGTGTGTTTGGGCATTTATGTGGTGATGATTTTTTTAGATTTGTACACACTTGCTTAGGGTTTAGGTTTGGGATGGGCCTGTAACAATTCTTATTTGTGTTGTATTTCATGTCTTCCTTGATTGGATTTATTCATTTAGGAAAGTATTTGAAATGGTTGGACTACTCCTAATTTCATAGGGAAAATCAAAATAGTTGTTTTGAAAAACTTAGGGTGTCCATTGATCATAATCTCTATTCCACCTCAAGCATATTTACCCCATGAATTTGTTTGGCGAAATGGGTTTAACTTGAATTTTTTCCATTATTTATTGATTTGAATTTAAAGCTTTATTCATGAATAATTTATAGTTTTTTAAAAGAGCTAATATAAATGTCCAGTTAATTTATACTAGCATGGTGATTTTTCTAAAGACTCGCCAATGGAATTTTAACTAAAATCTAGGATTTGCTAGGATTTTATAGTAAGATTTTCAGGTCCCTTCTTAAAATTATCCTTAGTGAGCCCTTATATACTATTGAATAAAATTCACTACATATGCATAGTATTCAAGAAAGAGCAAAAGGAAAATAAAATGTAATTAAATTTGATATATATAATGGTGATTATGATAAGGACATTTAGAAATTTGATAAAATCTTATACCCAAAGTTTAGTACTTTATCACTAGAAGCTCCATGAGAGAAAATTCATCCATTAGATGTCATTATAGATCTTTGATATTATGCATTTAAAAACTCATAAAACACAAAAATAAATAATATTAAAAATATGAAACTAGGTCCTATGGATGACATATACTACTTGTTTACATAATTTGTTTATTATTTATCATATATAGTACACTATATATTTAGTTTTTTGATGCACATGCATTTCTTGATTAACATTAGTGAGATGCAAGACATATAATTCATCTATGACATGAACATACACATGTGGGACTTTCCTACACCTAGGGGCTACCTTTTAACATTGGGGGCATGTTCTCACTATAGGCATCTAACTATTTTACACTAGTTTTATCATTCTATCACTATTTATATTGATCACAGTAGACTAATTTACATTGATTATACATGACTTACTCTGAATCATACTACTTAGATTTATATTCCATTGGATATTATATTTTAATATATGTGATGATGAAATGCATTAATTATATAGTATATCCTTGCTTGTTTTATAAATTATTAATGTTTTTGCTTATTCTCTATTGACTTTTTTTTATTGTGTGACATTATATTATCCATTGTGTTTCACTCTAATTATGTGAAATTAATTTTTCCATTATATGTGTGACATTAGATTCCATTATGTGTGTTACATTAGATTATCCATTGTTGTATGAGATTATATTTTCCATTGTATATGACATTACATTATTCATTGTGTGTGGCCATGAGCCTTGTATAATACTATGTGCTACTACATATGACGTATTATATGCATCATGGTGATGACATCATTTATGACTCTTTGACTATGTTTTTTCTATGTGGATAGATACAGGATTATTTTATAAGCTTGTTGATATTATTTAGGTTGTTAGTGTTGTGATATATATCACATGCTCACCTTCTTATTTATGGTGCCACAATACATATCATGCATTTTTTGTATATTTATTACTCATTTTATGAATATTCATTATATACATTAAAAAAATATTAAAATATTGTTTATATCCTTCATTTTCAATTACAAACCTTCAACAATTTTCTATCATTTAGGATACTTATGTTTTCATAAGGAAACTAACATCGATGCTAGTGTCCAATTTCCTTATCAAGTGTTTGTACCTCAAAATTCATCAAAATTTAAAATATCACAAAACATAATGGTCAGCGTATTTTTCTCATCCAACCCTTTCATGAGATACTTTCAAAATTTATTGTATAAATACAAAATTAATTCCATTAATTATTATCAATCACACATTTAGAAAAAAACTAAGCAATCACCTATTCAAGCTCATTCAACCAATTGCATAACTAAGTTATACTATCATATTCTTCCTTATTTCTATATTAATCATAAGAGTGGTCATATCATAGGTCTAAATCATTCAAATAACAACCCATGAATGATATTTTTCAAGTTACAAGATAGATCATTGCATGCCCGTGCATATAACATATTGTACCCTTATGCACATATAAGCCCATACTTAGGGGATAACTATATATGTTTGAGGTCTTCATTGGAGTATTGGATATATATTTAACACTCATTGATAGAGGGATCTTTGAGTTTAGCTTAACTTCAAGAACCCACTAACCCATTTTTGGTAAGGTGGCCTCATATAAGGTGAGGAATTAGGATTTGAGATATATATGATCATACAAAGTATGTGATTAAAATACAAATACATCAATATAAAGGGGGAAAAAAACCTAATAGGTCTAGGTGCTTAATTCTCAATATAATGAATATTTCATACATGATATAATTTTCAAGACACAAATACAAGCATCGATGTAAGTGTCCACAGAATAACATAAGTGTCTAAGCCTCTAAAATAATATTTCCAAAAACTTAAAATTGGGTTATGAGCATCAAATTTCCTACTTCCACATATACATAATTTAGATCCACTTGTGCATTTATATTAATTGGTATTGTACTTTCCATTTTTATTAATTTTTTAGATTCAATAAATGGTGTTATCTAATTTAGTTTAATTGGCCTACTCTAGAAAATATTTAATCATCCATTTTATTAGGTTATTCCACCCCTTTAACCCTAACATAATCTCAAAAAAAAGGGTTAAAGATTTGGTGAACTTAACCTTTGAGTTTTATTATGTAACCATTACTTTATCTATGGTTCTTTAGCTTCTTAGGGTTTATATATTATTGTGGATCCATTTCATCCTTTATTTTAAAAATATAAAATAAAGGATTCCCCATGGAATTTTTTTTCAAATCAAGCATAACTTATAATAAATAAGAGATGTATTTATAAAGAAATAGATATTGAGCACAATCAATTTAAAAAAATTGAAGTGAATAAAGGCAATCATTTTTTACATGCTTCATTGAACCACCTACCCTTTGAGGTTATTATACCCACCATCCTGCTCCCATTATTTGTCAAACCTATGTTGGGTTCCAAGTTATTAATCACCAAAAAGGTATGTCATCACATTATGATGATAGTCGTCATGTTCCTACACCTTCTAAAGTAAAATTGGATACACATGAGATAAATTTATTATTTAATTCTAATTTTTTTTGTAAAATTCACAAGGAAATCATGGATTCCTTGTAAATTCCAAACAATGTATTATTACCCAAATTTCTAACATTTCCAAACAATCTAACATTTCATTAAAAAATTTAATTAAGCTCAATTAACAAATATTTTAAAAAAATTAAATGATATACCTTTAAAAAAGGTTCCAAAATTTCCAATGGATGTACCATTACCAAAAGTTCCAAAGCTTTCCAATGAATATCAATTACTAAAAGTTCCAAATTTTTCAAACCATGCAAATTGTAAAAAAACTAATTATAATGATAAGACATCCATTATTCCTATATTCTAAATAGAGGGTGAATTAAAACCAATGATTACATATTTACAAACTTCAAAAATTCTTACTAATTATCTTATGTCTATAATGAGTACTATAAGAGAACTCCAAAGTCAATTTGGACTTATCAAATTCCAAATTTTATCCTATAATGCTACTACTAATGACAACATCATAAAAAACCAACCTCTTAAAAATTATGTATTTGAATATCTTTATCCACAAGAGTTCATCATGACAATGTTACCTTTATTTATTAGCAATGCATATCATTTAAACCATATAATTCAATATATACATTATTTTTATCATTGGGAAAAATATATGAATGAATATTTTAAAAATAATTCCATGGAAGTCTCACACAAGGAGATTAGGATTAGTTCTATAGTTTAACAAATGGTTCCTTAACTACATGTGAGGAACTATAATATTTTTTATTCTTTGAATTTAATAGACATTAAGTACCCAAGTTTACATTAGAACATTTTCAAAACTTCAAATGACATGATGATGAGTCCCTTAAAGATTATGTTATTTGATTTAAAAGGACATCATACTCCTTAGCATATCAATCGTCAAATTTGGAACTACAATTCATATTTAGTATAGGTCTTACTTCTCCACTCAAATAAATGGAATTACATATATGTTACACCTCATTTAGCCAAATATATATGGATGTGCATATATATGTTTATTTTCTACTCAAGTATAATAAATAATTAAATACATCTACAAAGTATAAAATATTTTTTAAAGATATATATGATGGGAATGAATTGCCAAGAAAACATAACGAACAAATATGTAGTATTCCAAATATTTATATGACACATTTTCAAAGGTTATTCAATACATGACCAATATTCTAATGTCACTAGGTAAAAAACATCCTTGCCAAAATTATTTATCAATTGTATTATTCATGGGTGGAGCTTATTTTCACCATAACCATATTGATCCTATATAAAAATAAAAAAATTGTAATTAAATGTGTTTATCACAACTTGGTTGTACTTTCAAAGACTTACATGAGAAGGGAAGTTGGAAAAACTCATGAGGATACATAATATTACCAATTTAATTTGGTCCATGTATTGTCCAAATGAAAGTGTGGGTCCTACCCCATACAACTCAATGGGAAAATTTGGGTTATACTAAATGGAAGCTAAAATAGATCAAAATAAACAAGGTATTTCATTTTCCTACAAGAGAATATTAGTTCACATGCCATATGATTTGATAGTGATTCTACTAAGCAAGTAACTAGACAAGAGTAACGTGCTATGAATATTTTTCACTCAAAACACTCTAATCATGACAAAGATTATTCATTAAAAGAACCTTAACCAACATATATTATAATTTCCAAAAAATATAAAAAAATCCAATATTCCAATAAAATTCAAAAAACATTAAAATAAATTAAAAATACAAAAAAATATTCTGCATACACATGTTTACTGGCTCCTTGGAATCTATGGTTTTTAATTTATATTAGTATATAATATATCATTTATATTATATACACATACTTTATTGTTTTATAGGCATACATCAAACCCATGATACTTGCACATACAAATGTTGGACCTTTCCTCTTCCCATTGGGCATATTATGTTTGGGGAAACTACTTCTTTGATCACAATTGACATAGTTTATAATTTTTTATGATCACTTTTACATTATCATGTTGATCTTATAGACTAACACTTACATATGCCTATACTCATGCTTACATCTTACACCATGTACTTGATATGCTATGTTACATGACATTTTTTCTAACACATACATACAGGGAATAGTATGATATGCTTATGTTGGTTACTTATACTTTATTTATTAACATTATCACTTCCTTGAGTGTAATTCTTGTGTATTATTATCTTTCTTGTGGGACATTTTAATATGTTCCTTTCTTGTAGTACCTTGTGCCACTAGTTTTTATTTCTTCATTTTTGGACATTTGAATATGTCCTCCCTTCGAGTGTGTGGAATTTGAACATGCCCTTTGTTTGTGGTCTCCTTAGACCCCTTTTTGAGTGACATTGAGTACTCTTGTTTGTGCACTTGATTATTTTTTGAACTTATACTATTACTTTCTAGACATTATTATGATTCATATCATGCATATTAAGGCATTTTTTGATCATATATTATGAGCTTCATTGATATATCTACTTATACATGTTGTTATTATATGATGCATGATTCATGCACATATAATTTAGTTATCTTATCCTTTCAAGGTAATTTGACTACTATATTACATTTTTATCACATAAATTGGGTTGGGGGGCATTTTAGTTGGGCCATGTGATATAGACATGATTCCAAACATATATAGTTGGAAGAATTTGATACATTTTACATGATTTAGATATACACTCGGGTCAAAATCCTATACATTTGGCATTGATTTTATAGATTTGGGATAGATTTTTAATATTTATGATATATATTATACACATTTATAGATTAGATGTTACATTTTGACATATACTTCAGTTTGATACACATTATAGGTGCATATGCCATGCGAGTGCACCAAAATTTGTAAACATATATTCAAAACACTTTACCAAGAAACACCATTTTTACCAAGAATCATTGTTTTGAGCCTTTATTGTTTATAAAAATTAGATCCTTTGAGTATTTAAATTAAGATTCAATGCCCTCGATGGATTTATCATTACTTTTTTTTTAGGTTGAGATGGTTATACCACTTAACTTGGATTTAATGTAATTCTATTTGAGTTATGCTATTAAGATTTAGTGATCTCAATGGTCATGTCACAACTCACCTTTGCACCATATTAGGGGAATAATTACCCTAAAAATTTTACTCTTAAAATATTAAAGGTTTAAGTTTAAGCCTCTTTCAACTTCTATGCTTCATAAGGAATCATCTTTACCAAAGTAAAGTACCAAGGGGGAAAATGGTTACATCAACACACAAGTGTAATCCTTCCTTTCTCTCTTTGCTTTTCAAGTACTTCAATTATTAAATTTTAGATTACATGCATTGATTTTTATTCTAACATGCTCTTAGTTACAGTTCATACACTAGCAAAAAAAAATTCCAAAGCTCAATCAAAGGTAACGTGTGTTGTAAACACTTAGGTATGCATTTATTTCCTTTAACCTGAAAATTTCATCATTACGCATTACTATATTAAAGGTGGGAAAATGTAGATAATAAAACTTATATATATATATATATATATATATATATATATATATATATATATATATATATATATATATATATATATTTCATCTCATTATTTTAAACTTGAAAAATACCAATCATGTCTTTACCCTTCAGCTCTAGATACTTCAAATATCAAAAGGCTCACATTCACCATCTCACTATGCCTAACTACTTATTTTATAGTTTTACCCTATGATTTGATGACCCAGATCACCTATACACTACATAAATCTTAATATATGATCTATATCCTTAATTTTATTTATATACATTCATCATTTTTCTATCCTTTTGAACTCTTGCATTTTCACAGGGATACTAGTATTAATGCTAGTGTCCATTTTCCTTATCAAGTGTTTGTATCTCAAAAGTAATCTAAATTAAAAATATTTTGAAACATAAGGGTCAGCCTATTTTTCTTATTTAGCCATTTTTTGAGGTAATTTCAAAATGTATGGTATAAATACAAAACAAACACAATTCACCATTATCAAGCACACATCTAGAAAATACTAAACAAGTACCTATTGAAGCTCATTTAATTAATTGCAAACTAAGTTTTATTACCTTATTCTTCCCTATTTATATATCATTCATAGTATAAATCATATTATAGGTCTAAAGCATTAAAATAACACCTCATGAATGGTATTTGTGAAATTACAATCTAGATCATTGCATGCCCTTACATATAGCATATTTTACCCTTTTTCATAAACAATCCCACACTTAGTGGACAAATACATATGTTTTAATCCCTCCTTAGAGTATTTTATATGTAGGAACTTCTCATTGAAAGAGGTATCTTTGAGGTTATCTCAACTTCATGAACCCAATAACCCATTTTTTGGCAAGGTGACCTAACCTAAGGGGTTGAAGTAGGTTTTGAATTATACACAATCATATAGATCCTATTCACATGATCCATATACATAAATATAAAGGTTATATAAAACCCTAATATGTATAGGCAATAATTTATCAATTTAGTTAATATTTTTTACAAGATATAAAAGTGTTAATCCATAGATAGAAGCATTAATGCAAGTGTCTACAAGTCGATGAAAGTGTCCAGGCCTCCAAAAATAATATTTATAGAATATAATGATTGGGTCCTAAGAATAAACTTCCTAATTCTACGTATGCACAACTCATATTAACCTACACATCTAAAAATAAGTTAATTATTATCCCTTCCTTATGTTATAATTATCAAAATATCAATTGGCATTGTACTTTCCATATTTACTAATTTTCTATATTCAATATATTATTTTATATGAATTAATTTAATTTACTTGATCTAGAATATTTTTATTCATATAGTTATTTAGGTTATTATACCCCTTTAACCCTAACATAATCTTAAAAAATGGGTTAATATAAACCCTATATTTATATTTTATTCATTTGAGTAGGAAAAACATAGGTTCATGTAGGGTTTCTTTCTACTTTATTAGGGTTTCATATTTTTTAGTTAGGTTTAAAATTTTGATTTTTGATTTATTATTTCCTTATATAAACCAAAAATATATCCTTTTTTATATCCCTCTTGATGTTTTAATTATCATATTCCATGCAATATAAGAAAGTTTTCTTATCCCTCTAAGGTGAAGTGTTAGGTTAAGTGGAGTTGAAATCAAGCATAATCAGATTTATGTAGATCAACCACATGTGCCTATCTAAAATTGATAGAATAGATTAAATAAAAATTACTTATTATATTGATTCATATGTTAATAATGAAAACATAAAACTAAAACATATTTTTAATGATGATATGCCTAAACATGAAATGATTTGTCAAAATGACAATTAACATAATAATTAATATATCTTGACGACCTTAATGGTGTAGACCCTACCCAAGTTGTAACTCTTTATAAATTTGTATAAATAATCCATATAAAAACTCATGATCTAGATAAAGTTTTGTATACAATCCTATATAATTTACCTTTTCTAGGTATTAAGTATACAATAGATGTTCAAACCACTACTATTATTATTGTCATTCATATGTCTACACCTATGGTTACACATGCAATATGCACCCATTCTATAGGGAAAACATAAGGTTTTACTCAAATTTATATGATTATCCTTACACAACATACTTCATACCTTTTACGGTTTCTACTTGTGTGGTTCCATCTCTTGCTACATAGTTTTTATGCCTAATGATTAGATCCTTTTACAAACTATTAATGATCTCAAAGCAAAAATTTTGAAATTGGAATAGAATGCATCCAAAGTTGGTTAATCTTTTTATTCTCATTCATTATCACATAACCCATTGGCCTTGATATTTTAGCTTATCCCTTACTGATAGGTTTTGTGTTACCTAATCTTACATTATATGATGGTAAGGGTGATCCATGATATTACCTTTGATCCTTTCACACAGCATGTTTGGACTATGTGTCCAATGATAAGATGTTTACTAAGTTATTTTCACCAAGTATTAATAATTATTCCTTGTGATGGTTGGATGATCTATTTTTTTTATAGGTCCATGCCTTTAATCCTTTGGTTGATTGATTCTTAGCATACTTCTCAATTAACAATATCAATAAGGATAGGAATCATGTCAGGTGATCCAAACCTCCTTAAGGGTGGTTTAAGCTCAATCTCAATGATGTGGCCAAATGAAACCCTATGCTATCCAAGGGGGGAGGGTGATTAGAGATTAGAAAGGTATCCTTATGGTATTTTTTATTGACAGAATAGGAACCCAGATCAATAATTTGGTTGAAGTCAAAGTGACTCTATAGACACCTAAATTTCACCATTTAATGTCTAAATTAACTTTTACATGCTAACTCTTCACCATCACCAATTAAAATTTATATTAACATTATTTCCCTCAAAAATTTAAATAATTTATTAGTTAATTAATTATAATCATGCACACCTATTTTTCTCTAAAACCAATTAAAAATATTGATTTTTCACAACATCTATGTATCCTCCACATTTATCTCAACAAAATATTGACTCATCCAACTAATAACTAAACTTCCTCAACCACCTTATGAGACATAATATATCATTTCAACCTCTTATATGACTCAACCAACTAACTTGACCCATTATTGATGACTCACTCAACTAAATCCCCTTTCAGCTCAACCCATGGAATCAATAATCATCCTCATGAATGATGACTCATTCCTTATTATTGATTATTTAAATAATTTAAAATATTCAAATAATCCTAAAACATATGATTAACCTATTGTAAGTGTATAAATTAATGTGTAATCCATCACTTTCAATCATCCACCTTCAAGCTAATAAAGTGTTATCTAATTTTCATTGTGGATCAAAGTGAAATCAAAGCCATCCAAATCACTTGCATCTCAGAACCCTACCCAATTCTCTTTTCCTTGGAAAGAATTTGATCATTAAAATTTATCATTCAAGAGAAAATCCATATTTGACCACAATGGAGAAGGTGATGAATATTTCATAATTGTAAGTATTTCTTGTTTATTGATTTATTTCATTTATTTCTCAATCTTTGAAGTTTATTTTAGTTTAGATTAGATTTCATCACTAGATTTCTTAGCTAGCTTGCATTTTGAACTCAAAATGTAAGTTAGATTTAGAGTGAAAGATAGATAAAAAATCAAACAATGAAATCTAATCTAATTTAAAATCTAAACTTTAAAATAGAATAAAAGTTTAAAGAAATTAGGTAAACAAGCAATACTTACAACCATGAAGTATTTGTCACCTTCTCCACTGTGATAAAATAGATATTTACTCTTGAATGATAATGTGGGTGATCAACTCCTTTCCAAATCAAAGAGAATTGGGCAGAATTTTGGGGTGAAAAGTGATTTTGATGACTTGGATTCAATTTTACTATCTTTGATTCATAATAATAATTTGATAGCACTTCAATAGCTTAAAGGTGGATGATTGAAAGTGATAAATTGTATATCAATTTTATAGGCTTATAATATATGACATGAATGGTTAAGAATTATTTTAATTTGTCAAATTATTTAAATATTCAATGATTAAATTTGAATCCTCATCTATGAAGATGATGACTAATTCTATGTGTTGAGGAAAAAGGGGAGGTGGTTAAGTGACTCACTAAGAATGTGTCAAATTAGTTGGTTGAGTCATCTAAGAGGTTGAAATTTTTTAATATGACTTATAATATCATTGAGAAAGTTGAGGGATTTGTTGGATGATTCAACACATGGTTGAGACAAATGTGGAGGATGTATGGGTGAGGTGGATAATCTGGATTTTTAATTAGTATTTGAGGAAAATGATGTGCATGATTATAATTTATTAATTAAGAATTAATAAATTAATTGAAAGTGGATAGAAGTGATGTTAATTTGAATTTAATTTGGGGAAGTTTATGGGTTAATGTGTCAAAGTGAAATTTTGACACTAAATGGTAAAATTTAGGTGTCTACATTTGCCCCTCTTTAAAATGGTGTTGTGAAGAAGCAATAACTTTTTAAAAAATCATATACAAAGTGGAGTATTGACGATTGTAGATAAAAATTCACCCCAAGTAAATATAAATGAACATGATGATGCCCCCTCAAGTTTTTGTGCATGAAAGTAGATGAACACTCAAAATTATTAAAGAGAATAAAATAGATGGAGGGAATGATTACCATCAATAATGAAAGCACATGTAAAATTACAAGTATCATGTGTAAAATGTTGTACCCATAGCTATTAGAAACTAGACAAATAAATTGGATAAAATAATATTTTATATTTCTAGGTTGAATGCTTAGATGGTGCTCAAGGAATCAGATTTCACAAGAGTGGTTGTGGGAATGATATATCCCAATTATGGTAAGTTGTGGGCCATAAAATGAAAAATATCTATTATTTGATTTGTGATAAAAGTTTACAAGATTGATAGTTTCAAACAATGATAAAGATGTTTCGTACTTTGATTAAATGATGATTTAAAATTTGGATGAAATTACTTATATGGATGATGGTGGCTAAATTAACCTCAGATACCCCATGCAACTAAGAACTACCTACATTGTCTAAATATTCCTCAGGCGGACATAGTTCTCCCAATAAGGTAATGGATTTGTGAAATAGTTTAATTAGATTAACACATGTATTTTATTAACCTACTTAAGTTAATAATTTCACATTGTGATTGGTTGTGATGATGAATTTATTTTCCCTAAGTAACAATATATGAAAGGACCAAATTTGGGAATGATATATCTTTATATAAAGTTGTGAGATTGGATTGGTTAACTAATTCACTGATTGATTGATTGATTGAGTAAGTAAGTGAGTGAGTGATGGACAAAGGATGAATATTGTGATTTTTTTAGTCCCAATTGATAGGTGTGGGAAATTGAATGCAAATATTAAGAAATGATTGAGGATTATTGATGTGTAAGCATAAATAAAGAAGTTAATTGATTGCAAGGATTAATGATGATTGATCACATGATTGGATAGCATGAATTTTATTTATGGATGGAATATAGAGGTGATTATGGGATGTATAGGGAAAAAAATGATTTTTACATTTAAATGATTATAATAAGAGGGGAAAACAAATTCATCATTTCTAAAATGGTGAATTTGGCATTGATTATGGTGAATTAATCAAAGGGAATGGTGAATATGTAATAATTTTGTAATGGAAATAAGTAAGGTGAATTAATTTATGTGGGTGATGAATTCATTCATGTGGGTGGTGAATTCATCTAGACATGTGGTGAATTCATCTCAAAAGCTTAGTTAGATATAAGTGATCAAGCCTAATAAATTAATGTACTTTGTTATGGGATTGTGAATGTTAGTGTGTTTGATATGGATAATGAATCATTTAGGATTAACATAGCCTCAGATAATTCTATGGGTTGGTCTCCTTAGCATGTAATGGATCCTCCTAGGATTAAATCACAAAGCTTTGTCTGATATGACATATAGATACTTTATTTGAGGATGTGAGATTGTTTGATAGATGCGTTATCTATGCTTTATTTGTCATTCTAATATTTTTTCCAGCATTAGTTTATGATACTAATTGAGCAACCTTTATTTTGATATTGTTCATGACTATTGTGTTATAGTCATGATGACCATGATATGGATGATCATAATAACATTATTTATAATGTGCATAGTGATATAGACACAAAAGGAAATAATAAATACAAGATAAAAAGAGACGTTTTGAACTAATAAAAACCATGTAAGTAAAACATAAAAGGAAGTGAAAAATCAATTGTATAAGTAAGTAAAAAATATGCCAGATGTACAAGAAAGTAAATAAAAAAATAAGTAAACAAATGAATTTTTAGATGTCCTTGGATAGAGTATAACCCTTTGGAATTTGAGATGTTTGACAATGTTTAACCATCTAATGAATAATTTGTATAAGGGATTATTAAGTTACGTAACAAAGGATAATGGATTTTGATTTTATTTATTTTTTAATTTTTGGACAATTTTTTAATGTTTTTCAATTTTTTTAGAATTTTAGATGTATATACAAAGGATACTAGAAAACTAAAACTTGTTTTACTACTAGGGAAGGGAGAGGAAGTAGATGTTATAGATACATTGTGGATAGAGTAGGGATGAATAAGAATGGATTGGAATTGAGATAATAACTCTAAGGAACACATGACGTAAGAACCAAATGTCTAGTCATCAAAGTAACTTTACAAGGATGTGTCTTAAGATGTTTCCACTTCCTTATCAAGGTCCAAATTTGGAATAAGGATGGTTCTATGATGGGAAAGATTGGATTAATAAGGATGGATTTCAATGGGTTTGGGATTAAATGGGCAAGAATGGGTTTGGATAGTTAATGGTGGTTTAGAATAGGTGAGTATGGAAGGATGATTTTAAATGCATATGATTGAAATGGAATGGATTTTCTCCCAAGTGTAGGGTAATCATAGATAAATGATTATTTTACACATGACTCTAGAAACTAATTTTAATCATGATGCTTTCCCAAGGCATCATAAAAATGGTTTTCAATTTTGGATGGTTTATTTCTCTTTTTTATTTTCTTTTCACTTTTTGATTTTTTTTTCATGCTTTTTTTTGGCATCTAAATTATAAAATGGTTCGATATGCATGATGTTGACCCCTATTGATCAATTAGGTATGCACTCTAGATATGTCTTTAGTAACTTCTTTGATTATTAAGTTGGTTTCTTCCAAATTTAATAAGATACCATCATAGCCCCTACAATAGAAGGTGCTTCTAAAATAGGTGAAGCAAAATGTATGTTGGATGAAGGATGTGAGTTGAGTGCATGAAGTAGTTGGAGTGATGGAATGATAGTGGGGATAAGTATATGTGTCATGATGTAAACTATGATTGCGATAAATAATATCATGTTCAATAATACCAAGAATAGACACATGCTAGATGATTTAGGAATTCACTTTTCCTTTAATGGTGTCTTCAATATGTGATGGGATACACCAAGCAATTGTACTAATGTAGGGGGTTAATTAATTTTCTCATCCCTTGGTGACTTAGAAATTTTGTCACCAAGGGGAACATTTTTTTTTATTGTGATTAGGATTTGAACTGTCTAATATCACCTCAAAGAGGTTTTTACTAAAGGACATGTATTATTGAGTTTCTTAGATTTTGATCATCTGATAGTGCCTCAAAGAGGTTTTCACTATGGGACAATGATTTCAAATTTGGATTTTAGGATTCATCTTGATTGAGGAACACTTATACCTCAAACATGTAGATGGTTCTTTGTGCTCTTTTAATTAAAGGCCAGCTAGGAATTTTGTGATTATTTGATCATCATGGAAGGAAATTAAAGGTAACTACACTTACTAGTCCTGATTTACAGGTGTGGGATATTGACTTAAAATATGGGGGAAAGGATTGGTTGTGTTTATGAAAAGAGTGGTGACAACACAGTCCTCGTAGAGACTATAAATGGATCATGTTTGATTATGGATGAAATTTACTTACAAAGCATAAAAGTATCATTAACATATTTATATTGATTTTCAAATGGTTTGTAGACAATGTTGTGAGGTCCATTATTTACTATGAAAAGGATGGGTACTAGATTCCTTGCTCATGGATTTTTTTGTCTATGATTACTTTTGTCACTTGGGGTGTATATTATGGGGTGATGAGGAATTTATCATGTGATAAGAGGTTGGGTGATTGGATGAGGATTGGTCCAAGATGGGATATTGGTCAAAAATGGAATCTTGCTGAAACATGGGCTCTTGGTCAAAAATGGGCTCTTGGTAAAAAATTATCTCTTTGTCAAAGATAAGCTAATCAAAGATAGATTCATCAAAAATGGATAGAAGGTTCTAATATTGAATTATAAATGGATTATCTTGATTAGGATTAGGAAAGGTATTTTTTCAAGACCCCAAGTTATGATTTTTATATGTGGATACACTTGGCTCTACCTTAATGTACCCTTTATTAATCAAATCTTGGATATGGTGATTTAGTCTTAGATAACAGTTTGTAAAATGACCTTTGATTTAGTGATAATCACAATATTTTTATCTCTATACCACTTCTTTTTTGGGAAATTTTCATAAATTTATTTGGTTTTGTGAAATATGACTAAGTTTGCAATGACTAACTTTCAAAAGAACACATCATAAAGATCCCCCAGAGGAGTGAAATTTCATTTTTTATTTTCTTATCCAAGTTAACCATTAGGTGAGGTAATTTTGTTAGTAGGTTGGGAGTTTTATATTTGTTATGTTTTTAGGGGTGGATTGATACTAGATGGTAGGGGTGCTATAATTGGGTTCCCTTTACTAGTGTGATGAGAGATGTTCGACTAAAGGCTATAACTAGTGGAAGGGAGACTTGGTTGATTTTGGATAATGGGGTTAATAGTGGTATGTTAATATTGATGTGGAATAGTCTGGGTTTTAAAATTGGAAGAAAGTTTAGCCCTATATATAAGGATTGTATAAATATGTCATTCTTGTTAGCTAGAATATACTCTATGATTTGAGAAGGGGTGAAAATGGATCTAGGGATGTGTTCCTCATCTTCAACATTGTCCGTGATTCAATATTTTTATTTTTATTTTTATTTCTAAAGTGAATAGGGTAATTACTAAAAGGCTCCTCTCTCAAACTAAGATTTTTTAATAAGGAATTTTTCTTGCAATGGGAGACATTTTCTTAATGACTTGACTCAAAAATAAAAGATGAAAGACCAAAACTAGAAAGTAATATAATTGATAACAATTTTTTGATTTTTTGACTTAATAATTTTCTTGATTTATAGGTTTTGAATATGATTTTACTTTGATTTTATAACTCAAATATTATTTTCAATTGAAAGTTTTTTAGCATGTGGTATTTCATAAGGAATCAAAAAAATAAGTCCTACTTTAAACACACATGCATTGCAAAAAAATGGATAAAACTAAGATGAATGATTTGAACAACTTTTAAGCTTTTCATACTATTTATTGTATGTTGAATAGTGTCATCACAAAATTTTATATCACTAACTATGGAGGAAATGCCATTCTCATAGCCCACTAGACCTGGTTTCAAGGGTACATAAAAAGTAAATTATTGATACTAATTATTAATCGATGCACCAAATTTGAATCGTAAAAATGCTCACCTAGAATTAAGATTTTTACCTATTATCTAAATGGATTCCTCTAAATACATTTCACTACTTGAGGCCCAAAACTATGGAAATTTTTGATTTAATGGATGCACACAAATGGGTCTAGTCCTAACGTGTGTCCAACCTAGTCTTGAGATTTCAGTAGGTTAATGTTAGAAAAATCAAACTTTGAGGCAACTATTGAAATCTTTGGTATTGGAGCATAAAATCCATTCACATCATAGTATGCTTCAAACATATCAATGTTTAGGCCTTTAAAATAGATAACACTATATTTTTATACCTACTATTATACAGAGTTTGGCCTACCTCAAGGTGATGAAATCCAAGGTTGATAAATCCCATAGGAAAAAAATAAATAAGTTAATGCTTATTTTTGACTCCCAATTATCCTCACTAATGTGACACCAAGGGAATAACATACACATAAGTAAAAATTAGGTAACACAAAATTTGCAAGGTTATTTTTAATTCCTGATTATCGTCACCAATGGAAGAGAATACACAACCTTAAAACACACACAAAGTGATTTAAAATGAAAAGATTAACTAAAACCAAAATTAAAAAGATAGCTAATTATTATGTAAAATAAAATGTTAAAATCAAAACTAATTATTCCAAAAAAATCAAAACTTTGAAAGCAAGAAATTGTTACTAACAAGAAAAAAAGAATTTTTTTTGCCTTTTTAATTTGCTTTTTATCTATATTTGACAAGTATCCTACACAAATGTTAGTAAGTGTTTTAGAATCTGAATAATTGAGCCAACCTATAAAAGTAATAAAAAATGTTATATATTTAAATATAAATATAGTTAAAATTTAGAAAAACCAAAAAACAAATAGTCATTATTTTGATGATATATCCTAAAATACTATATGGGTTTTCATGAAATTTTGATACTATGTTTTTAGTGTAAATCCAAACAACCTTTAAAGAACTAGAAAAAACATAGATTTTTTTTAAAATATCATTTTAATAGACTTTTTTTAAAAATTAAATTAAATTTAAGAAAACAAAAATAACAAATAAAATAAAAAGAGCAAGTAATCTAATTCAAATTAGCCTAAAACTTGCATAACAATTAAAAAAAGTTAATTAAACCTTTAAAATAAAATAAAATAAAAATAAAGAAAAATAAGATGAAAAATATCTCAAAAATTCCCATCAGGCATGACAAAATGTAAGCGTTAGATTTAGAGTGTAAGATATCTAATAAATCAAACATTGAAATCTAATCAAAACTAAAACCTAAACTTTAAGATAGAGCAAAAAATGAAAGAAAGTAAGAAAATAGACAATATTTACAACTGTTAAGCATTTGTCATCTTGTCCATTGTGATCAAATAGATATTTTCTCTTGAATACTAATGTAGGTTCTCAACTCCTTCCTCAATTAAAGATAATTGAGCAGTGTTTTGGGGTTAAAAGTGATTTTTATGGCTTGGATTGACTTTAATTTGATTTGATTCATAATGGTAATTTGATAGCACTTTATTATCTTGAAGGTAGATGATTGAAAGTGATAGATTAAACTTCAATTTATAGGCTTATGGGAGATAAGATGAATGGTTGAGGATTATTTTAATTTATAAAATTATCTAAATATTTGATGTCTATATTTGAGTCCTCATCCATAAGGATGATGACTAATTTCATGTGTTGAGGAAAAGGGGGAGGTGGTTGAGTGACTCACCAAGAATGGGTCAAGTTAGTTGGTTGAGTCATATAGCAGGTTAAAATGTTCTAAGATGACTCATAAAGTGAATGAAAAAGTTGAGGGATTAGTTGGTTGAGTCAACACATGATTGAAACAAATGTGGAGGATATTTGGGTGAGGTGGATAATATATATTTTTAATTATTGTTTGAGTAAAATTATGTGCATGATTATAATTAATTATTTTAAGATTAATTAATTATTTTAAACCAAAGTTAATCAATTTTAATTTGAATTTGAATTGGGAAACATGAAAAGTTAGTGTGTCAAAGTGAATTTCAACATTGAATGGTGAATTTAGGTGTCTACAGGGTTTATGGGAAATTGAGTCAGTGGTGGAACACAAGATTCAGAATTTGATTATAGAAGGTGGTTATTTCAACATTATAAGATGTCTTTTAGGAAATATACTCCTTATTGGACCATCCAAAATGAAATAAATGATGCAAGATCCCTTCTCAATAATTTCTAATAAGTTCAAACCAAGCATCAATATAGGGAAGGAAATGGGTGTGCACACTACATGGAAAAATTTGGTTTGGGGTGAACTTGGTCAAAACATGGGTCTCCTTGAAAGAACTCCCACAACTTATTAATAAGTTGGGGTTCAAATCTAGTGTTTATCATAACTAACCATGGTTGAATTTGATATGGATATTATATTTAAAGCTAAGAATTTAATCCCAAATCTAAGGGAGAGCATCATTTCATATGAGTTTCACATTAATTTTCAAATCTAGGCTATCATTGATCTTTTTTGGGAGAAGGATGACCTATTTTTGAGGTATAAATAAATAATTTACATGCATATGAAGTTTTACATCAATTTTAATCCTAGTTTAAGATTTTTATAGTGAATTAAAGTATTGTGCATTGAAGACTCCAATAGAGTTTATAAAGTTGAGAATATGGGAGGAGATCTAAATATGGTTGAGCCCATATCATGTATTAACATAAAAAAATAACCCTAATTGAAAAATCATGTGTAGAGGTGGCCTTAATATGTACATGGATTGAATTTTTGACCATGACCCCAAATTGTAAAACAATTTTGGAAGATCTTGGGAAAATAGGGTTGAAAAGATTGGAGATATCATGATCAACATTTATAAGAAGAGAATTATTGTAGTAATAGGTATATATTTTGAGGTCATAAAGGATTTTAAGGATAAATGTCATAGGTCTAAATTAATTAAAACTTTTTACAAAGATGAGGAATGAACAAAGAAGGTGAATAAGGATTTTTTGAGGAAATTAATTCCTTGTCCCTGGTTGGAAGTTTTCCTAAAGTTTATGAGGTATTTGACTTTAGAGGGGAAGATAACACTAGTGTATTCATGCAACCTCCTTCTACTTAACCACTTAAAACATAAGTATGCTATCATTTTACCATTTTTCTTACTAGGGTCATAAGAATGCATGGTGAAGGGCTATCAAAATGATATTTTTGATGTAATTATCCCCTAATATCTCATTATGTTGTTAGTTAAGTAGCTTATTCCAACAATTGATAATTAGGTAGAGGTTTAAGAGGAGGTGGGTCCTATGTAAAATGAGAAGTCTTGGTATGTTGATATTTTTATGACTCTTAGGTGGAATTTGAGGATTTAAAGATGAAATTATCCTAAATTCTATGTAAAAATAATATTAATGGCTCTAATAGATGCAAAAGGAGACTGATAGTGTCAACATATGAATAATATCCTAAATTGAATGAGTTACAGGTTGAATCCCTAATGGATCTCAGAAATAAGCCCCTAGATTTCTTAAATCCAAAATTAGGGGAGAATTTTATTTATGTATATTGTGAAGCAAGAGTTTTAATGTCCCTAACAATTCAAAGTAAATATGGAAGGAAGGTGTTTAAACAAGGAGAGAAACTGATTGGGGAAGAGGGGTCTAACAATAATTTTAAGGACAAGCTAAAGGCTTTGGAAGTTAGACTAAAGTTTATTAAGAAGTATATTATATAAATTATAAAGGAAATTAAATCTATTAGAGAGTTTATCTCATTTAAATAAGGTGTTGGGAGTAGGGTGGAAATTTTTGGAAAAATCTCTGATCATGCTAAACCCCAAGATTGAAGAAACACTCAAAGAGGAACATGAGATATAAATATAATAGAATTAAATTCAAGAGAAGTCCAAGGAGGTGGTTTAGAATAGTAAGAAGGAAAAAGTGAATAAGTCTAATAAGGCCCCTAATAATCCACTGAAGGTTTTAATCATGGAGGTCCCAAGTAAAATAACAAGAGGTAATATGAGAAAGGAGGTAAGCAATAATTTTAATGTTTTGGTATCACAAAGATTAATGAGACCAATTAAATTCATCCTTGATTTTTTAGAGCCCTGGTAGGCCTTGTCTAGTTTAATATTTTTCTTTTTTTTTTATTGAGTCTTGTTGGGTTCCTTGTCATATTTGGGATGGTTCTATGTGGGGTTTTATAGGCTTCCTAGTGGGAATCTAGTTTTGGTTTAGTCTTTATTTATGTTCCTTATTTTTTTCTATCCATTTTGTTTACCTATATCTCAAAAAATAATAATGATAATATTTCCTATGTTCATATTACAAAACTTAAGTAACGACCCACCAAACCTATTAGTGAATATATGATATATTACAATAATATGTTCTCTATTACAAGACTATGTCATCTAAGATGACAAATCAAATGGATAATAATGAGTTGTAAGACATATTCAAGGATACATTATATTTCCCACTACATGAGTCCATTATGTTCAAATGATTTCATTATTTTCATGATTTATTCCATATGGTCAAGGATCATGAAATTAAGTTCCTTGCTATGAATAAGCTAAAGTATGAGTCTAAACATAATTAATTATATTTAAAAAATTTAGAATAATATAAATTTCAAACCCAAAGTTAATGATACTAATAATGATACAAAAATTATATTTAGCATAGAGTCATAGCCTAGGATTCTAATTTTTTTATCAACTCCTCAAACTAGGTAATTTTCACATTTACCTACACCTCCTCATAAGATACTAAAAAAATATTTGAGTGTAACATCATATCCCTCCCTCCCCAAAAATAGGTTGATATGATAAATCCACCATCTCATGTATCCAATAGTAATGCATATTATGATTATTATATATGTGTAGGGCATTCAACTAATAGACACATCAATTTATAACATAAGATACAATATTTGATGGATGAAAATATTATCGAGATATATATATATGAGGAGGATGTTCATTGTAAGTCATTTGAACCTTAGGATTAGTGTTAGTTTTTTATGTCACATGATTTGGAAAGGGATTAAAAAATATTTTAAATGTTCCACTCCAATTATGATGTTTCCTTTAATTATATATATATAATTAAAGGAAACATCATAATTGGAGTGGAACATTTAAAATATTTTTTAATCCCTTTCCAAATCATGTGACATAAAAAACTAACACTAATCCTAAGGTGCATATGACTTCCAATGAACATCCTCCTCATACATATTATGATTCTAAGATTAAAAATGAACATAAATTGGATGATAGTATTGTTACACTTGAAAGTATGCAATTAAGTATACCTAATATAACATTCAATAAAAATTATATTTTCAATTATGATTTTATTTGTGTGTCATTATTTGTGTGTACCTATATTGATTCACAACATATACACAACATCATGATATATAATGGTTCAAGTGATATATTTGCACCATCATAGTCCTTACTAATATGGGATGTGAATATGAATACTTGATGGATACAACAACTTTACTCAAAGGATTTTGTAGAAAGGGATATAACCCTCTTGTATTTTTGTACTGCCTCTTAAGGTGGACCTTGCATTAATTGCTACTTTATTCTTCATTTTACCAAGTACAAGGGTGTTTAAAATGTTGTTAGGACATCCTTGGATACATAATATCCATGAAGTACCATATTAAATACATTGATTCATGTAGTATATACATAAAAATATAGTGGTTATAGTTTCAAGAATACCGTATGAGTGTCTTATTAAACTAGAAACCTTTTATGGGAAGGCTACACCAAAACTAATTATATAACTTGTATAGGTTCATTGTATAATTATTTTAGAGTAAATTAATTTATTTTCATAAAATATGAATAATTTAATTTTCATTACATTAGAGGTTTATCCAAGTTTAATATGCATTACCTACTCCATCATTTCCTAAGCTACTCTTATAGGCTACTTTGCATGTTCCACAATAAACATGGGTACATTATCATACTACTTAGAAGAATTCACATAATATTATGGTTATTATAGCTACACATCATGCATAGGATCACATGATTCATGATGACCATGGTGGATATGTCAAAGGAATCATATCCCTTATCATACTCTAATATAAATACGTGTGCTACTACTCACCTATGATTGGTTAGATTTACCACAATTAACCTATAACCTACATCAGAGAATCCCCTTAATGGAACCGTTAGTTAGCATCAACATAACTCAAATTTAAATAAATTTTTAAAAATATAAAAATCATTAAAATATTTAAAAAATAAAAAAAATGAAAATATTCAAAACTTTAAAAACTAAGATCTACAGATAACATGTATTCTTTGTATATGTGATTCATTTATGATTTATCACATATTTTAGACTATATATCCACTATATCTATGCACATGTGTTTCATGATATACATGAGTGGGATGTAAGACATGAAAGTTATATATGACATGGACATACATATTCATAACATTCCTACACCCATGGGCCACCTTTCATACATTAGGGGCATGCCTACATTAGGGACATATTGGTATATTTACACATGTTACATATTTATATGACCATTCAATTGATCATATTGAGATACTCAAATTTATTACGCATGGCATGATACTACGTATACTACTTAGAGTGCATATTTTCTTGATACTATGTTTTTCTATATAGGATGATGGCATACATTGATTATGTAGATTATTCTTGCTTATTTTATGTATTATTGATGTTTTTTATGTTACATGTTGTGATACTTGATTGGGTATTACATTATGTGACTCTTTATCTATGTGAATTTGACTCTATGTGACATTGGGTATTCATTGTATGACTCATTTTATGTTTAACTCTTTATTTTTGAATTTTAATATGCATGACATTTGGTGTTCAATGTGTGACTCCTATGTTTGACATTCTCAAAAACTTTGCCTAAAATTGGGTGTTGATCATTTGACTCATTTAATATATGTATCTTACTCTATGATAAATTTATGGTTATCTATTTTATTCTTACACTATGTGTTATCATGTGTATTTCTATGGTTTCCTTTATGTTCCATGGCCATGACATTGCATGTGGCTCTATCTATTAATATTTCACTACCATTATTCATATCATGTATTCTTATACTTTCATGTGATGTCATGATACATATCATGCATATTATATATAATTATTATTTGGTGCTTATGCAATTATTATTATGATAAATATTATTCCATGTTCCATTACTATATCTACTTGACATGACACTTGTATGCCTTAAGATACATGTTTCATATATGCTCAAATGATACAGTCTTACTATGATGACATAATATAATAATATTAGCATGTGATTTACATGCTTGCATATTTTTATGTATAACATTATGTGTATAAATATTTTATTTTATGATGAGTAATTTGTAAGCTACATTTGTCATCTTCAAATAGGGGCACACATAGTGCTTTTATCTTATATATTAAGTCCTTCACATAAAATACAAATATTTTTGGGCATAAAGTATTTTATATTATTATAATTTTACACATATTATCAAAATTTTACACAAATTATTATAGGTTTACATAAATTATTACATGTTTACATAGATTGGTGGCATATGTTGGGCATATGTTAGATATTATGGAGGATAATGAGTGATAGTTCATATATTATATGATATTATTACATAGATTACATGACTTAAATTTAAAAAAATTATTAGATTTGGGGCATACACAAGGCAGATGTTGATAGTTTATAGATATTATGATATTTTATCACAAGATATATGACTCAAATTACACATGTTATCAAATTGGGGGAATATACAAGGCATGTGTTAGGCATTATATATATCTATTTATAATTATTAACATTATTTACTTAAATTAATTCATATATTATTAATTTTACTTAGTCATTACTCAAATTGAATCTAAAATTAGTTTATAGCAGATGATTCAAAAATTTACTTAGACTCAAATGCTTTGATTTACATTGGAGCTTGGTTGAGTTTCATTCTAAGAAAAAAAATATAATGAGTAATGTGGTTTAGGTTATAATTAAATGAACATATAATGAATTATCCATATATAATTATGGTTGGTTTATATTAAAATCAACCCATGGTTTCAACACCAACATATCCAAGGGACATAATGACCCCATTCTCCACTAACCCCAAAATGCTCAACTTGGTTAGTATACCTACATGTGTGTGTCCTTACTTTTTTAATTTAAAATATTTTCAATTATTTAATTCATATATTATATCATAGATGGACATTAATTTCTACATGTTTCATTTCAGTTTTTTCATAGAGTAAGCATAATAATCAACATGTATCGAAAACACACCCACCTTGGTTAAACTTAAGTATCTCACTTTATATTTTTATTCTATCACTTTAAATAATAGAATAAATGGGTGGGAAATGTAGACACATAAATTTGGTATTATAAACTTGACATTTTTAGTTTTGACAAAACATTATTATACATGAATCGTGTGTACAAATTGACTCCTACTCACATTTTATCTTAAGCATTTGCTTATCTATGAGCTTGACCTTCCTAATTTTTTATTAGTTATACATAATGTTTTCATATTCATTTCCTAAATAACTTATCATCTTACTCAAAAAATCCCTGATCCCATATCATTTTTATATCTCATAGACACTCTGGCCATAATCAAATGGAACTAGTTACTAGAGATATCTACATTGGCCAAACTTATTTGTAACCCTTTTTAAATATATTTTAATAAGTTCAAACTCTTATTTTGGGTCAACCTGCATGTTTCCCATGTCATTTTTATGGAAATTACCTAAATAATTAGTTATATAACCATATCAATCCTAACATTATTATGTCTAACATTGATCAAATAAACATATATCTATCACTAAGAAATGCATTTGCACATCCTTGAAGCACTACCCTTAATCATCCAAATATATAAAATCCTTAAAGGAATATATCCAAGACAAGTCTAAATACTATTACAAGTTTAAAATCGTAGGTTTTCAAGTGTTTAAATCCACACACAAAAATTATGTGGGATGTTAGTTTTACATTAATTGTGCACACACCACTAAGTGGGAGAAATACATGTGATTTGATCTCTCTTCAGAGTATTATAATGTAGGAAGTGTTTATTCACTATGAAGGAAATGTTTTAGGTCATGTCAACTAATATTTCTAACCCATTTTTACATGTGAAACTATAGTCAAAGGTGGAGATAGGGTTTCAAGGTGAAGGAAGATGTATCTAAACTTACATAGTCTTAACCTCTGATATTGCATAGGATACCCATTTATAATAAAGTGCAATGATGTGTGATGGAAAATTATGGTAATTCTCACAAATAAAAATCTAGTAGAACCCAAATGTATTTGGCTTTCATAATAGTATTTTCATTACTAGATTCTAATAATAAGTTCTCACACTTAGTTTCCATATCCAAGCTACCAAAAACCCATTATATATTTTTTTTATAACTTTACACTCTTATATACTAGAAAATATTTGAAACAAATTAAGTACCCTATGATATAGGACATTTATATTTAGTTATACTATGATAGTTACATTGAAATGTTCTTAATTTATACATAGATTATAGAATCTAAATTATTTAAAAGATTTACCTTTTTTATACCACTAAATCCAAAATAAGATAAAACAAAATCCTAATCTTAATATGATGGAAAACATAGAACTCTATATTTTGAAGGATTGGAACTTCAAAGGGAAAACACACTTATATATGGGAGATCAGAAATCAAATATATAAATTATACCTTAATAAATAAATTTGGAACCCTAATAAGTAATAAAAAACTCTAAGGGAAACTTAAGGTTTTACCACACTCTAAAGAGTGATTGGGTTCACCATATTTTTTTAATTTATTTTAGATTTACTTATCTAAATAATCCAAATTATTTAATATTTAAATTACATAAGATATAACATAAACTTTGAAGATCTAAATGTTAGCTATAACTTTATTACACTTACTATTTATATAAATGATTAATCACATAGAGGAGAAGAGGAATTTAGCTTGTTTATTATTCTATTATGCTCACTATCTCTATCATTGTCATCAAATATCCTATATAATAGATATGTGTTGGATCATATCAGTAAATAGACTATTAAATCCCTTCAAGACACTATCTTTAATTCTCAAACACCTATGATAACTAGATGTGTCCACTATATGTTATAACCACCCAAAATGATTATGTTAGTATGTGACTATTTATATCAATTAACTAGTGTCTGTAAATGGTTTTCATGCATCCATTCACCTTCATCCCCATATGAAAAATTATTTTTCCCTCTCTTTTATCCAAAACCCTACCTTGAAATATTGACACTAACATTACCTAAAAAAATGATTAGAATTTTTGGGTTGGATCGATCTCAACCACTCCCCATTTAATATCTCAACATTGCCTACATTTTGAATAATCTAAAGGGGGC
The DNA here is from genome assembly GCA_037957365.1 of Torreya grandis. Taxonomy (NCBI): domain Eukaryota; kingdom Viridiplantae; phylum Streptophyta; class Pinopsida; order Cupressales; family Taxaceae; genus Torreya; species Torreya grandis. Next base: position 338,396 of record JARHVA010000633.1, on the reverse strand, counting down.
TAAAATTACGCGTAGTTATCCCACTATCATGTGCATATGTAAAATCATATGAATTCAAGTTTAACTTTAATATTACCATTTATTCCTTTGGTATAATAATGAAGTTAAATTTTTCTTTCAAAAAAATAGTTTTTTAATAACATTAAGCTATATGTCCTTGTGCTCTTTGTATGACTTTGTTAATTCATGATTTTTTCCTTTCAAAATTCTCCTAATGGAATTTTATATATAAGGTTCTTGAATTTCAATTTGGTAACTATTATAATGTACAAATTGACCCAAAAGAGTAAAAAAAAGTTTTCCAAAGAGTTTGATGTGCCAAAATGGACCCAAATATATACTCTGACACTATCGATAAAGGAAAACATTGTTAGTAATTAGTAGCATTTGGGTTACTATACATTGTCTTTAAGCCATGAAAAAGTTACAACTAAAATATAATTACCAATGATCCTTATGATAAACTCAAAAAATATTTAAAAATCCCAACAAATGTCTACATAGTCAAATAAACTAGATAATAAGACATGATGAAGATGAATGTGCCAATAAGTGTCTTGTTTGTAATTGAGAGTATATATGTAAAATCACATCAAAATAATTATACAAACAAGTCTCACACCAAATTTGAGTATATACAACATCATTATCAAAAAATTATTAATAATAACTTATTTTTAAGTTAATTATAAATAATAATATCTCTTTAATGGTTATCCTCTAATTAGGGTTTGTGTAATTTGAGAAAATTCCATAAAAATAGATATATCTTCCTACTGTAAACCTCCTTATTATATAATAATATATAGGGTACACATAAATTTATATATTCAAACTTATTTTGTATTTTAATATTCATGTGAAGAGGGAATTTATCCCTCTTATACCTCCAAGCTCAAAACTTGTATGCAGTCAGGCATATTTATTAAAATAATATTGTTGGTCCTAAGGTAAAATATATAGTAAATTTTGACAAACAATTTTCACAAATTAGGGTAATTTGTGATGAACTGTAAGCACAAACAATTACACATGTTGGTACTATATGCATCCCTTATAAGATTATCTTCCTCTCATTATGAGGAACAAATGGAAATTTGTTTTCTCTCACAAATAAAACCTACTTTAAAGAGAAAACATTACTCAGTATAAATCGAAATAATAAATGATATGCCAAATAAATGAACTTTGTGGTAAAATTCATATGGTTTTATAAATGAAATAAAAACATTTTTTGATACCCCCAACATCCCCAAATATTTCAACATACATGTGGACAAACACATTGATTTAGATAAGAATGGAAATCCTAAGGAAAAATCCACATTAAAATTTAACATATGATTGTCCATAAATAGAGATAGGTAGAGACAAATTTTAAGATCATATAGTTACATGTGTGAGTCCTGTATACACAATATTTTCAAATTGTATTAATTAATAATGCTTCATCTCTTGTAGGAACATGTCTAGTCTTAGTATCTCTAAGTGCACATCTTAAGGGGTGCATCAATAAAATGATGAGTAGACCATTGGCACTTTGTAGGCTTGTTGTCCCTTTACTACCACTTGATAATTATACAACAATCTCTTAAAAACATTCCCCTAAGATTTGAATCCTTTTTTGTACCCTCCTATAGTAATTTTCTACCTTCATTAGCCCCTTCCTAAGCCTAAAACCCCTCTAATAGTTTAAAATACATTATCGGCCTCATCGACCCTATACTCTAACTAATAAAACTCATTTAGGGTATAGGTCAGCCCTATAGAGTTGATTGGGTTGACCCTATCAACTAAACTTTTAGAAACATTTAGGGTTAAACTCAACTATATATACACACTCATATTTCCATTTCTTAGAAACAACAAGAGTTAATTATTCATTTACACTTCTTTAGAATCTAATCTTCTGCCATTCTACTTGAGGAGCTATAGCTTAGGGTTTTTACTTGGAGAAGAATTCTATATTGTGGAAAATTCTTAGATGCTTTATCATTTCTTAGTGATCCTTAAAAACCACAACCTCTTGTGAAGCATCTTTATCCAAGGGATAAATTGAGTCTCAATGGGTTCATATAAAGTAAGTATATCTAACTTTGCTCCTTTATTTTAATAGATATAAGTAGCATAAGTAATGGTTTTTGAATATATTACTCTCTCCATGCATTAGGGTTTAACCTATACATATCTTAAATAGGATTATCTTATCCATGTTTATTTTTATGTTTACTAGCCCCCATTTTGTGCCAAAATTTTTGGTGAACACTAGATTAGGATTTTAATATACTTGTCATTATACTTTTGTGAATATGAAAACATAAGACCTAACTAGGGTTATTACATAGTTTTCTTGACTAGAGGATTTGGAACCCTCCCTAGTGATATTATTGTGTTAATATATCCCTTGGATAGGTCTAATGGTTCCATCTTGTTCATGACTTAGAATATCTAACATATCAACAATCAAAAGTGTAAGTAGGATTTATCTTCTACATGTAAGATTGGGCAAGAATCTAATAAGCCTAGGGAAGCACTTAGATTAGGGAATGATAATGAATTATAAAATCAAATAAAATGCATAAATCATTCATTTAATTGATATAACCAAATAAGCTTACATAGAGGGTATTTATACTAAATACATCTCACCAACCTTGCACAGGCTTGTGATAAGTGCCATGATCCTGTGAGGTGAGAGAAACCTCTCACCAACCTTGCAAAGGATTGTGACAAGTGTCATGATCCTATGTGGTGATCAAAACATTTAAAACACCTTAGTAAAGTTAACTATATAAGGTGTGAATGAAATCAACCAGTAAAACTAGTTAGGGAGTAAACCCTGTTCACACTTGATAGTGGAACTAGATAGGAAATAACCCTATTCACACCAACACCCCCTTAAGTACAACTTAATGGTTTATTTAATCATGAAAAAAATAATAAATGAGTCTCGATAACAAGGATTGATGAGGTACTTATGTACATACTAATCCCCTCAAAACATAAAAGAAGGAGAAAACCCATAGGAAAAAACTCTCCCCCCATGAGAGGATGATGTAAAAGTTCAAGTGACCCCCCTAGAAGTAGTGTTTTACACCCCTAAGAGAGTTTTTAAGTGATGGAAATTACTCTTTGTAAAAGGTTTGGTGAAGATATCTTCAACTTTCTCTTCCATAAGACAATAGTGTAGATCAATGACTTACTCCTGAATCAGCTCCTTGATGTAGTGCATATGGACCTCAATGTGTTTGGTCCTTTGATGATGAAATAGGTTCTTCAAGACCTGAATGGTACTCTAATTATCACAAAGAATGATATAAGACCATGGAATAGTGATTTTAGACTTAGTTAAAATATTTAAAATCCAAATAGCTTTATTAGTGGCATTAACATCCCCTTGATACTTAATTTTAATCAAATATAGAGTAATAATATGTTGCTTCTTACTATAACTGTTAATGGGGCTATAACCAAGGTGAAAGTTGTAGTTGGATGTGGATTTATGACCCTTAAAATTTCCAACCCAATCATAATTTGTATATCCAACCAAGTCAAGACAAATCCCTACTCCATAGTGTATCCCATGTCAAAGAGTGTGTTGGATGTAATGTAATATGTATTTGGCTACTTTCTAATGAATTTCATGTGGCTCCTACATAAAATAAGAGACCATGCCAACTAAAAAGTAAATGTCAAGGTGAGTGTGTCAAATAGATGAGACTTCCAACAAGATGATATAAAGTGGAATCAACTAGTGGAGTGGAACACTTCACTTCAAGATTAACTCCAGATAGGAAGAGAGTCAGTGTAGGCTTAAAATTAGCCATATTAAATCAATCAAGTAGATTAATAGCATAATTGGGTTGTGCAAGAGTGATCTTAAAGGAAGACTAAGTAATCTCAATCTCAATAAAGTAGTGAAAAAGGCCTAAGTCAATCATATCAAAGTGCTTGTGCAAAGAAGATTTGATGCTTTCAATTATGGATGAAGAAATCCCAGTAAGAATTAAGTCATCAACATAGAGGACCAGTAGTAAATAGGAGTCTTTCCATCTTAGAATGTAGATAGTGTGATATGAGTGACAATGTGAAAATCTAGTTGATAAAAGAAATGAGTCCATCTTGACATACCAAGATTGAGGGGCTTGTTTGAGGCCATAGAGAGACTTTTGAAAGTGACAGATCAAAGAAGAGTTCTCAACAAACCCTAGTGGCCACTCCATGTAAATTTATTCTTGAATATCCTTGTGAAGAAATGCACTCTTCACATTCATCTGATGTACAACCCAACCATGAGTTGTAGTAATAGCAAGAGTTGAGCAAATGGAGTTCATCTTAGTAACAAGCACAAAGGTCTCAATGTAGTCAACACCAAGAAATGTGAGAAACCTTTAGTAATAAGGTGTGCTTTAAACTTGTCAATTATTCCATCAATTACATATTTGGTTTAGTAGATCCACGTACAATGAACCATTTTCCTTCCCTTTAAAATGGGGACTAAATTCCAAGTGTTATTCCTCATCAAGGAACTATATTCTTCCTTCATTATTGAGTCCCACTTAGCATGACTAGATGCTTCACAAAAATATTATGGATCAGAAGCAAGGGAAATGTATACATGTGGAAGATGATAATGTTGTGACCAAGTCTTTTAAGTATCTAAAGATCCCTAAAAAAATTCCTACCAACTAAAGAATATGTCAAACCCATCAAAGTGATGACAAATATGGGGTTATAGTGGTTGTTAGAGATGGCCTTAGTAGAGGTGAAGATGCATCATCTGAATCATTGTCATCTAATTCTAATGTGGATGGAGGAGATGGAGTGTTAGAGGCCAAGGGAAAAAATATCTCCTCAAATTTAACACTCTTATCAATCAAAATATCTTTCATCTCTATATCCAAGAGTTGATATCCCTTGACACCATCAGGATAGCCAACAAAAAGTCAATATCAACTCTATTATTGAATATCCTTACATTTCTCTGAAGGAATTCATACTAATATAGGGGAGATAAAGACTCAAAAATGTCCTACAATAGGTTTTCAACTGCACCAAGCTTCAAAAGAATTCATACCTTTCAAGGCTTTATGAGGAATATAGTTATGAATGTGAGTGGTACAATTAATAGCTTCATCCCAAAATTTTAGACCAAAATATCGATCATGTATCATGAAAGTTGCCACTTGCTTTAGGTTATGATTCTTCCATTCAGCAACACCATTCTACTAGGGTGTGTATACAATAGAATATTGAAGGTTGATGCCTTAAAGTGCACAGAATTTCTTAATATGATGATTCACATATTCTCAATCATTATTTATGTGATGAATTTTGAAAGATTTTTTAGATTATTTTTTAGCATGAGATTTAAACTCTAGAAACTAGTTGAAGACTTCACTCTTCTAAAAAAGAAGATAGACCCAAGTAAACCATGAATAATAATCAATGAAGGTGAGGAAATAATGGGTTTTGATAAAAGATAATGTGGGAAATGGACCCATAAGATCATTGTGAACCAATTCAAGAACCTGTGAAGCCCTCCAATATGACCTTTTATCAAACTTCTCCTATGGATGCTTGTTGATAATATAGCCTAAACATATGCCATTGTAAAATTAAATGGGAGGGATTCCTTGTACCATATCTTTTGAGTTGAGTTGTTGAAGATAGTGATAGTTGAGATGGCCAAACCGCTAATGTCATAGTTTACTCACTGAATTTGTATGAGTGAGTAAGGCACTAAAAGGGGAATGAGGTACAAAATGGGAGAATGTATATATTCAAGACTCATGGTCAGATTTTCCCATTGAAACTAAGGCATTATCCTCAAGATCTTGAGTTTTTATTGAATTAGGGAAGAACTCAACTTTCTTTTCATTCCTAAGATGTGTGATCTAGTATCTGAGACAAGGTTGGCAAATAAATTTGGATCACAAAGTACATTCAAAAAAGTGTCATCTTGTATTGTAACTAATCCTTTTCCAATAACTTCCACCATTGTATCATCTCATGTGAAAATGTCAGGCAATGAACAAAGTTCTAATGAATAAAGTTATTCTCAATTATAACCCATATGATGTGTGGCCACAGAGTCAAGTATCCATTATTGAGAATACTTGTTAGCTACAACAAGTGCTTAACCTTTCCTTTTCTTGGATTGTGAAGAAGTAGAAGGAAAGGACTCCTTTATATAAGATGATGGAAAATTGATGTTGTTATCCTTGAGAAAATTTTTCAATTCATCAAGTTGCTTAGCATGACACTGATGCTTATCATGACCATTTTTCTTGTAGTATAAGAAAGTTGGTCATCCCTTCTTCTCAAAATCATTTTACTTCTTATAGGATGTTGATGTTGTTGGTAAAAGATGTGAAGACTATGGAGGTGCTTTCTATGGCTTGGGTAGTTATCATTTCTACTACTTAGGACCTTTTGAATATTGAGTAGGTCCTACCATCAATGCTTGTAACTTAGAGGGCTTGAGAAGACCTGTAATGAGTAACTTAGTTTGCTCAAGCATTAGCATTTTAGCAAATGACTCAAATATGGGCATAACATAGGCCTTGGCCATTGTTAATCGGTGAGTATGAAATATAGATACAAATGAATCATATTCTATAGGAAGATTGCCAAGCACATTAAAAATTACTTGAACATCCTTTTTTATTAATTCCATAATATTTTACTTGTGCGTGGAGTTAATTTACCTTAGTGACATAGTATTTAATATTGTTAAAAGAAGATAGATCGAGATTAGAGAGTTAATTATCAATTTGATACCCTCTAACCTCATCCATTTTTCCATACAAGTTCTTAAGGATGTCCCATGCCTTCTTAGGATTTTTACACTGATTAATGTGAAATAGTATATTTAAGGAAATGAATCTGCATAGATAACCAAGAGTTTTAGTGTGTTCAATAAACCATGCAGTCTTTTCCTTAGGAGCAATAGGTTATGGAAATGTACCCTAGAAATTCATAGATTAATTACCATACTAGCCTACCCTAGGTTCCTTAACCCACTCTGGTACCTTGTAAGATTTGGCAAGAATCTAATAATCCTAGAGAAGCACTTATACTAGGGAATGAGAATGAATGCTAAACTCAAATCAAATGCATTAATCATTCATTCAATTGATGTAATCAAATAAGCTTACTTAGGGGGTATTTATACTAAATACCTTTCACCAACCCTATATAATATTGTGACAAGTGTCATGATCTTTTGAGGTGAGACAAACCTCTCACCAACCCTACATAGGATTGTGACAAGTTTTATGATCCTATGAGGTGAGAAAAACATTTAAAACACCTTAGTAAACTTAACTAGATAAGGTGTGAATGAAATAAACCAGTGGAACTAATTAGGGAGATAACCTTGTTCACACCTAATAGTGGAACTAGATAGGAAATAATCATGTTCACACCAATACTCTAAGCTAAGATTTATTAATAGATTAGTTACATTTCTCTTTTCAGACATTTTGGTGACCCTAATGTGAACCTAAACCTTGCAATTTTTATTTCACACCATCATTTTTGTCATCATATTATATTTTTTTTATTTTCAGTCGAACCAATTAGTATAGTTCTAACTTTCTATGCACAAGTTTAAAACACAATCACTTCAAAATGATTGTTCTATATGTACAAGTCTTCACCAATCACAAGTTATTGGATCAAATAGTTCACCTTGATATTCTTATTCAATTCTAGATTGGCATACATAATCAAAATAGTCAACTCTATCCATTATTTTCTTTTATAAATATGTAGGTCCATAAACAAAGACAAATAGGTTGACTATGTTCATTATCTCTTATTCAACATACAAGGTTTTACAAACTTGGTCAAACCAGTCACCCTAGTTGGCATAATTTTTAAGCAATATTTGAACATCATAGAATAAAAATTTACAATCTAAAACATCTTCAAGCCCACCAAGATTCTTTCATTTCTCTCTCTTTCATTTTTAGTTCTTATTTCAAAACGTTTTTCACAAGTTTACAATCTATAAAACTACAACCCTACAGCTAACTGGGTTGACCTAGTTAACATAGTTTTGTAGTTTATCTTTTGTTTAGAATACATAGTTGATCTATTCAATTATTTTCTTATAGACCTTGATTCTGTAGAATAATAGTGACTTGGTCGACTCTATTTTGTTTTATTTGTCTATAGTGTTGCCTCAACTGACTCTATACTCTTCTTAATCAAGGAATTAACATCTATTTGCTAGTTCACCTTTCCTTTCCAGTTATTTTCATGCTTAGAGTAACTCATATAGTTTAAATAGGTGATTTTTCAAATTATAATTTTAGTTACATTATTTTTCTCTTTTTCACACACTACCAAATCATTTTACACACAAAAATCATTAAACATTTATCTTCCCAAGGCTTATCTACTTGGATTTCATCACCAAGGGAGAAGCCAACTTGGTTTTTTGGCCAAGTATAAATGCATGTTTGATGGTATATATTGGCAAATCACCCAACGCCCTTATTGTTGTAGGATTATAAGTGAGGGGGTAGACCCTAATACTAAGCTAATACCATTGCCAATATAGATCCCTTTCAGCACAAATGTCTTGAAACTAATCTTAGATTGATTTTTAGTTCCTTATTTTAGTCAACTTCCATATCAAAGTTAAATTTAAACTTTATTTTAATTTAATAACACTGAAGATGACCAATTAATTAGCATTTACTTTCCATTTGTTACTTTTTCTTTGATCATTGTGTGTTGTATTGCAAAATTTGTAATGGCCAACATTATTACAAGGTTTATGTTATGTGTTCCAATTGGATTAGTCACATTAATCCAATTATTTGTGTGTTTTGTTTAATATTTTGTCAAATTATCTTGCAACATTTTTCCCTTTTTCATAACACTATCATTTTGGTTGATACAACCTCTTACAGACAATTTTTCACCTTCTTGTTTGTATTACATAGTCAACTTACATGATTATGTATCCTTATCTTTTTATTCTATCCCATATTTAGTAGTACACTATCGATCCATATGACTATGTATTCTATTCAACCTTTATTTGAGTAGTACTCTATCGATCCACTCAATTATGTACCTATTAGCTAATTCTATTCCTTATTTGGTCAGCTCTGTTCCGTATTGATAAACTATGGTATTTATCTAACTGACTATGTCCCTGATTTTCCTTCTCTCGGATTATTTCATCAAGCATCATGAAATCCCTTATCAGAATCTTCTTAGACAACCTGAGTCCATTTAGACACTATATGGAGTGATCCTTTTTTCCTTTCTTTACCTCCCAAGATAATCCTCACTTTTGGAGTAATTGTTCTCCTCCCTCATCTTTGGTTTGCAACATGGTTCAATTCATACCATAATATGAGATTGGTGGATCCAATCCTTTTCATACCTATCAATATAATTCCCAACTTTAAACATCTCACCAAAATGTGGGGAAAATTGACACAAGTCTATCCAATAACCCCACAAGCAATACACCTCCTAACAAACCTCCCCCTAATACCAATTTAAGGAGTACTCCTACAAACACAAACCCACCAAGTGATACCACTTAAATTATTATATAGAGAGTGAAACAAATGAACATAATGCAAACATATAACACCTAACAATGATGCAACTAAAACATTGTTAGAAATAAGACGAATGAGAGGGGGGTGAATCAATCTTTAAAACTTTTCATTCAATTCCACTTAACTATGTATGAACCATCTCAACATGAATATACGTCTCAAAAACATAAAAAAAACTTTAGAACTTGAAACACATGATCATAGCATATATGTGGTAAACCCTCTTAGGGTAGAAAACCCACTGATGAAGTAAATGGACTATAGTCCTATAAGGCAAACATCAATCTTTAGTTGAACACCCACTCAAACTGGATTACAAACCCTAATTTTTCAATCACAAAATTAAGATTATTTAGCTAAGTACCAACTTATCAAGGATTACCAACCCCTATTTTACTAAGAACCTACTTGGCTTTAGCAAGCTCCAACTTGAAAGGAGGATACAACCCCCTAGATGAATCAACACCAACTCAACCACCTGATTATTTGATCACCTTAAAAAATCCTTATTTATTATATAATAGATGATTATCTACTCTTTTTGCTCTTTACTCTCTTTACTTTACTCAAATTGATCTTTAGCCCTCGTCACTCAACTAGCCCTTTTCATGGCTTGTTTAGGTCTTCTAACTTTTATCGTCTCTTGTAGAAATTTTGTTAGATATTCATGATATCTATATTGGTCCACATGGCCTCCTTATTTTCATAAATTATATGTCATTTTTTTATCTTATTATACTCTTTCACTTAGCATACTATTTACATCCCCTCTTTTCTTCTTCTAAGCACACAAAAATAGGCCTTATTGCCTTGTTTTTATACAAGTCATTTGATCATATCCTTATAGGTCAAATATACATTAAAATCACTTATGTAATCCATGAATAGGTTAAATAATATTATAATATTATGCCTTATTCATGAATCAATCACTACAATAGGTTATTCATACATCAATTAGCCCTTACTCCTATTTTAGGCTTATGAAGACCTAATAGGCCTTCTCAACAACACGTTATCATTTGATATCTTTGAAGCTTATATAGACACTTCACATGGAAAGAACATATCAAAAACCACTCTAATATCCATTATCCAATTTTACTTTAGGTTTAAAACATCTTTTAGGTCTAACTACGATTTAAACCCTTCTTCAAATCACTACTTATAAAAGGCCTGCATATATACAAAAAAATCTGCTTTAAAAAACTAATGTATATACCTAATTTTTACAAATAATTATGGAAAAAATATATATATTCAATAATATCATGACCTTAGGGTCATCACCAACTTTATTTGATGCTTCAACTCAGGGTAAATAGGCTCAAACACTTATTTATAAGATGTTCACTTAGAACTACCAACTGACTCCAAAACATAGTCAAGTAAACATGAACATTTGATACATTATTAAATATATTAAAGGGTTTTCAATGCATCTATAGGATCTCAAAACATCCTCAAATCAGCCTAAATTAATCAGATTATGAGATCTAATGAGAACTATTGGTCTTATAGACCAATCTTGTGACCTTCTCTTTCATAAAATCTAAATAACTAAATAAGCCATTTTAGCTTCAATTATTCAACCATTTACACTAAATTTAAAGATTTTTTAAAGCATGGATAGATAATTCAAGACATAAAAAACATCATCATGAATTTTAATGCATTCTTCTTTCATGAAAACACATCATGAAACATCTTCTCTCTTCTATTTGATTTCCTCACAGTCTACACCACAAGGTCTATTCAATAACTAGCCAACTATGATTACAAAATGTATACATTTTAGATATATAGCCTATCCATAATCATTCATGATCATCAACTACAAGTTTCACACTTTGATCTTCATCCACTTAGAAGTTCTGGATTGATCAACACTGTCTACTATAACAAATCTTCAAAAGACAAGCATTTTTTTTGTATGGTCTTCTCACTAACCTAAGAAACCAATCACACCTAAATATGATTTTGAGATTTTAATTAAACCTCCAAACACTTTTCTGATCATATCAAACCATTTTGATCTATTTTGAATAATATTGTCAACATAGGTTCACAGTCAGGGTTTTATGAAGGTTTAGACTAACTTCCAATCTTAATGGTCATTCATAAAACTTCGCTCCTCTTTCAAGAAACCAATGCTTGAAAATTTGAGATAGAACCCTTATCATATATCATGAATATATTAGGTTCTCATTTAGATACTTCACATGCCAATTATCACTAATAAAACCTTATCAGGTAAACAATTCTTAATTATGTGCACTTGAAAAACCTTGAAATGATTTTCAAGCCATTTCTTACAAACCAAGTCTCAAAAATTCATGCACATACTTAAAAAAACTTTACTAAACTTTGTCAATGTTCATCTTCTCACTCATGACATATAAATTGATCATGTTACCTCATATGGCTACCATCTCTCTTGTTGCTTTCTAAGCCTTGATGTACAAGTCTTATTAAGCCTTTAAATTGACCTTATAGCCACTCTATTTACTTCACCTTCAGAATAACCTATGTTCTAATGCTTATTGTGTATGCATAATCAACATCATACACTCACTCTTTTCTATAGCTTCAACAAAACTTCTATAGAGCTACTTATAGATCTTCAAAGCTCGATTGTAGCATCTTTAGAGCTGTGTATATAGAACTTCAAAACACATAGATCTTCGGATATGACCTTCTAATCATTTTTAATGTCTTCAATACCTTAGATACAACCTCAAATAATCTTACTCATGCTCAAATACTATTGGATATTCTTTGGAGTACTCTCATCTTTGTAGCACATTCGAAGTGTCTTCAGTGCTGCTTACATAGAACTTTGGAGCACACTACTTTATCTTCAGAGCTTACTCATTTCATCTTGCCACCTATAAATAAAATATGACAAGGTATAGACAAATAATTGACATCACTTAAATATCCTTTACATCTTGACTAAGTATTTTCACAAGAACCTTTGACATCAATGACAACATTGAATATAAAAGCTCAACACTCAATGACCATGCTCAATAATCTCTCCCTTAATCAATGACAATGTTCAAAAAACATCATTTGTTCAACATGGCTAATCAACCCCCCATTCTTATCCCTCAAAACAATCAAAATTTTATTCCTCCACCTCATAGAGATGTCATGGAAAATGTCATTCCCTGACCTATCATGAACAATAATATGCTCCAACACATCTAAAATGAGCCTTTATCTAGCTTCATTATTTCTATTGATATTGGTAATATATTCCAATTATTAAATATGATGGGACTACAGACCCTACATCTTGTTTTAAGGTATCTATAAATCTTTATAAGGAGTGGATCCAAATTAATACTTTCAACAAAACTAAACTCTTGGTTAAAACTTTCACTAGTGATATATTGGAATGGTAGAAGTAACTTCCCCAACATTCCATATGGAAACTCAAGGATTTAGTCAATCCTCTACTTAAATATTTTTAACACAATGATCTTCCTAAAAATTGCCTTAACCATTTCATCAATGCTAAGCAATCTCCCACTAAATCATCTCATGATTTTATCAAATGATGGAAATTATTGGCCTACAAGTCTAATCATAACATGACTAATGATAATTTGTTTAAACTCTTTATAAATACATTAACTCCTTCACTTCAGTATAAGGTTTAAATTTTTTCTCCTTCAATATTCAAAGAAGCTATTGACCAAGCCAAGCGTCAAGACTTCTTAATGAAATAGTTTGAACCTAATATCAAAATCATTAAAGGGTATTTTCAACATTCAACTAATGTAATAACTGACAATCCTCCTCAAACCAAATCAAAGGTTTCCAAAGCCAAAAATCCTCCATATTTTCACACACCATTGATTTTATATTAAATGAAACAATTCTTAGCATACTCTAAACCATTTACTTATCCCAATAATCCTCCCAAATGGTATGACCTTAATCAATTTTGTTGGTTCCACACTAACATAGGTTATTCCCTTGAAACATGTAGAGGGCTTACAAAATTTGATGTCTCCTATATTTTTGGTGATTCATTTAATCATGAAGCTATAATTCAAATCCATCATCAAGAGTACAATCACACTTATCAAAAATTATAAGCTCCCAAAGCTTCTTCTTCTAACAAAAAAATATATTTTTCCACATCTAATGCTCAAGAATCCAACAAGGATGTTTGTGTAATTGACATTGACTATGACCAATATTATAATAATTCTCAATATGTTAACATGGCTAAGGTCAATTGTCAACATAAACTAGCTCACAAAGATCTGATCACTAAACTTAAGAAACCATATTTGGAAGAGAAACTCCTCAAAGATACTACAAATACTCACTTAGCTTTGAAAACTAATGAGGAACCCTCTCCTCCTTCTCATCCCCCAACCATTTCTCTTCCTCCTAAATCTAATTTACCTTGTAATCTTTGTGTCATTTCTTATTCCAAAACCCATTGGAACTTTTTAGAAGAACTCAACTCCATGACATGCAAGATCCCTCTTATGGAGTGATTTTATCATTGAAATTTCCTCATGTAATAACTTCAAGAAATTGAAGATCCATCTTCCCTAGAAGTGGAACCATCTTCTCATGAGCCTCAACCAACAGAAGTGCATACCATTGAATCTATTTTTCCCTCTTTGAAACCCTTAATAGAGTTTCTCAAAGATGACATGATTAATGATGAGATCCTCTTTCAAGTTGATGATCCACCCCTATTCACTAAAATAGCCATTAGTACCACAATCATTCATAAATTACTAGTAGATGAATGGTCCAACATTAATATGACATCTTTTTGGCTCATCCAACAACTTGTCTATAATAAAAATCATCTTGAGAAAACTTGCTTATCATGTTGTGGATTCGATAAAACTAATAAAAATCCACTTGGTTATATTTGGATGCCTCTTATTATTAGACCTAAGACCATCCAAATTAAGCTCATTATCCTCAATTTACCCTTATCTTAAAACATACTTCTAAGATTTTCATGGACTCATAGAATGAGGCTTATTACATCTTCCAATAGATAATGTATCAAACTCTTACATAAAAACAAAAGGTATAAACATGAGGTTGATTATAACCCTTGGAGTATTCAACTTCCAAATACCAAATATCAGTATTGAATTACCACAATTCCAATGATCAATAATGATCTATTACTTGAATTCATTAAAACAAATCCATATTTACATGTCTCTCTTGCTAATTCAAACAAAGATGAGCCTAATGATTTACAAAACACTACCAATCTACCTATTTTCATCTTAGAATGGCTTCTTCCTTTATTGCCTTATGATCCCACTATCCCTCTCATCAATGAGATCACTGATTTCCCCCTCCATACAATGTTTAGGAAGCATCCTACATAGAAGATGCCTTCATGTGCAATTATTATGCAGTGGATAAATTATTCCAAGATCTTCTAATCATGTCTCTATGTAAATTTAGTGATTTAAGCATCTTTTTGAAGTTCCTCCTAAATCACAAGCATGTATAATTTATCTAACCTATGATGATAACTACATCATGTCCTCATCTCAATCATGAGACTTGGATGCTCAGCATTATCAAAAATCTCTAGATTGATGTTCATACCATTTCAATATATTTAAAATTAGCACCTGAAGGTTACATCCCTCCTATTAATTCTCCACTTATTGATACTCCTTGGGTGGTAGAACAAACTTTAACCTCTAAACGTTTGAAACTTCCTACATCTTCTACAACTCCTCCCAAACCAATCATTCTTTCCAATCCTCCTCATGTCAACAATACTACCAATAAACTAATCATATCATATCAACCTTTTTCCCCTACTCCACCTACTCCTATGATTACATTAGATGCTAAGGCCACAGATGTATGTCAAATACATTTTGAATATGATTTCCATGGTAAAAAAATTATTGGTCTTGAGGAAGATGTTGAGTATTATGGTCCTCTTCCCACTTTGCCTAGTGATGAAGCCATTATTGAATTACTGCATGCCAGAGAACCTCAACTCCTTTAGCAACATCATAAACTTGGGAATTTCAAAAAAAAATCCCCTCATTTCAACAACTTCATTGCTAGAATTGATCCTAAAACAAATTTCATTTCCTCTCTACCTAATTTACCATATCATTTCTAAGATGGAATTGATATGATTATAAAGGAAACTATAAGAATTGAATATGAAAACCCATCATGCCCTTAACCAATCATAGTCTCTCAAGAACTTACACCAACTAAACATGATAACTTTAGCTTTTTCTTTGATAAATACTATGAGACTTGTCCTACGATTACATTCCTGACATTGATCCTAGAATTGTGATGCATAATATCATCACCTACCCTAACTCCAAACATGTGTGACAAAAGTAGTGAAAATTTACACCTAAAGTTTCTAATTTATGCCATAAATAAATCATTAAACTTATCGATGCTAAATTTATCAAGCCTATGGACTATTTAGAATGGGTCTCAAATATTGTCCCTATTTAAAAAAAATTCACCATGGTCATTCATATTTAACTCAATTTTCATAACCTCAATATTGATTATCCCAAGGAAAACTTCTCTTTACCTTCCATATATGTCATCATTCATTCCACTGTTGGATATGAAATGTTGTCCCTTATGGATGGTTTCTCAAGCTATAATCAAATTCATATTTCCCTCAAAGATCAACATAAGACAACTTTGACCAAATAATGGGGAACCTATTATTATGGTTAAATTCCCTTCAGCCTTAAAAATTATAGAGTTACCTATTAGTAGGATATGAACCACATTTTCCATGACCTTATCTATAAGATTGTGAAAACCTATGTGGATGACCTCATTGTTAAGTCTAAAATCCATAAAATTCATCTTCTTAATCCTTCTATTATCTTTGATCACCTCATCAACTATGAATTTAGACTAAACCCCTAAAAATGTGTCTTTTTTATCACATTTAGAAAATTACTAGGGTTCTTAGTCTCTATTTTTAGTATTGATGTATATCCCACTAAGATTAATGTTATTTTTAACATGTCTATCCTTCATACCATTCTAAATATTTTCACTTACCTTGGAAAAATTGGGTCAATAAGATGATTTATCCCCAAAATGGATTAGTACATCTATTTTATTAATTCTTTTTTATGGAAAGGTAATGCCCTTAAGTAAATAGATCCTTGCCAAAAAGCATTTGACAATATGAAAGAATATGTGCTTCATCTACCCACCCTTCATCCACCTTATAATGATCATCCTTTAATCTTATATACTTCTTCCACAACCATATTAGTTCAATAAATTCATGCCCAAAAAGATGATACTAGAAGATAAAATGCCATTTATTATATCATTCAAGGCCTCATTGCCTATTACAATGTTATACAAAAGTAGAACATGATTGCCTCGCCATATATTTTACAAATAAAAAACTTTGACATTATATGATTTACCAAACCACCTACATTATCATTCATTCTAACCGACTCTGTCACTTCTTCTCCAAATCCTTTCTTCCTAGAGATAGAATTGGCAAGTGGATGGTCCTTATAATGGAATTTTATTTCTACATTATTACATAAAAAATTGTCAAAAGATAAATCATTGTTGACCAACTCACATTAGTTCCCATACCAGCTAATGACCACCTTAAAGAGAGTCTCCCTAATGGTAATATCCTCTATAGTGAAGGTCTTAATCAAACCATATCTCTTAAATATTACTTCCATAATTTAACTTTTGATCTTGAAGTAAGTAATCTAGAAGAGTCCTCTATCTCTCCTGATATTACTACATCTAAATTAGTTAATAAAAAACTTCCTAAAACATCGATTTACATGAAGATACTTGGACCCTTCATTTTGCTGGCACCAAATGCCTTTAAGGTGTTGGGGTAGGTTGTATCCTCACTATTATTCTTGGTAAAATTTTCCTTTTGGCATTTTACCTAACATTTTATGTCACTAATAACATGATAGAATATGAATTTTTAATCATAGGCATGAGAGCAGCACTTGATTTAGACATTACATATTTACATGCTTTGGGTGACTCCAAACTCATCTTTCAATAGTTTAAAGGTGATTATTAATTTAAAAGTTAAAATATCATTGTTTATCATCAAATAGCCATTAACCTTGCCAAATAATTTTCTTCTTTTACCATTGAGCCTATCCCTCAAGATCAAAATTCTATCATTGATTCACTTGCTTCTTCAGCATCTTTATTTCATCTACACCAAATTCTTACCAATTTTACCTTTCTTATACAAATAATGAAGTCCCCATATTCCAATCAACCACAAGATTCACTCATCTACCACATTGAAGTTGTAACCATTTGATAAAGCCCATGATACAAAGACATCATTCAATTCCTTGAGCACCAAACCTATCCTCCAAACACTGATTCTCATGAAAAGACTCACATTCACAAATAAATTTTAAAATATGTTTTTTGATATAACATCCTTTATTATCACAACACTAAAGGTACATTTCTCCATTGTGTTATGAAATAAAAGGTTCCTCCTCTTCTTAAACAATCATATGGGGGAATTTATAGTGGTCAATATAATAGACATGCTACATCCCGTAAATGCTTATGTATTGGTTAGTCTTGGCCCATTATTGAAAATGATGCCATTGAGTTTGCTAAAAAGTGTAGTCCATGAAAACTTCATAATTATATAATCCATTCACCTCCCACTGAGCTTAAAACTATGGAGTTTCCCTAGCCATCTCAATATGGGAATTAGATCTCATAGGAAAACTACCTAGATCATAGGATGGGCATGTCTTTATTATAACGGCTAACAAGTATTTCACTAAATGGGTCAAAGCCATGCCTCTCATCAATGTCACCAAAACCACCAGTGATAAATTCATCCTCAATCAAATCATTTTTCACTTTGGTTTTCCTCATACTTTTATTTCCAATAATAGTGGTGATTTCAAAAATAAAGACATTAAATAGCTCTATGGTAAATTTAAAATCCATCATAAATTTTCCACCCCTTACCATCTACAATGTAATGGCCAAGCTAAGGATCCTAAAAAAATTATTAATAAAATTATCCAAAATATAATCTATAAAACTCACATAGATTGGCATCTTCATCTATATCTCACTCTTTGGGCCTATCGCACTGATATATGCACTCCCACTGGGTCAACCCCATTTTTGCTAGTCTATGGTTCTAAATCAGTCCTCCCATTAGAACTTGAGCTTATTTTTCTCCATATATCTCTTCATGGTATCATACCCAATGAATAATTACATGAATCTTGCCTTCATGTGTTTGATATTTTTGGTAAACACCATCTTTTCACTCTACAACACAATCACGAATACAAGGCCCATATTGCCAAGCAACATGACAAAAGAGTTAAAATTTTCACTTTTAATGTTGGTGATATTGTCCTTAACTTAGGCTACACACATGGAAAATAAGGAAAATACACCCCAAAATGGTGGGGCCCTTATTTATTCAAAGACATACTTGGTCCTAGCACCTATCACCTTCAAACTAATGAAGGCCATATTTTCAAAGAGCCCACCAATGCATAATTATTAAAGAAGTATTTTGCATATATCTTTCCCTTATTATCATGATTTTTATATTCTATAATTATAACACTTTTTTTAGGTTACTTACATGGGTTTCACCCTCTATAACAATCTCTCTTTTACAAACTTTAGTTACTTATTTTGGTCCTTTGGTTTCTCTTTTCTCATGAGTCGCATTGTACAATTGTGGATAAGACCTAGTATTCCTCATGATTTCCTTTTTTTCTCATTGTTTTCTTGCTTTTCAATTATTTTTTCACCCTTTGGGTTTTCCTCTTTTATGATTTGTAGTGTAAGAGCATGGATAGGACCAGGCCTTCCTCATAAAATCACCATCTTTCATTAATTAAGTGTTCCTTCTCTAGAATGTTTAGTAATGGTTAAAAGTTTATAATCCATTATTATTAGCTGTAGATTTTTCTTCTTTTTTAGATAAAATTTAAAAAAAAATAAGTGTTAGCATGTTTTCCTACACTTCCCTCATTTTTATGATAAGGAATCACACTTCACTATCAGTGTATCCCTTTTTCACCCTATGTCACATTTTTTGTGATTTGAAGTCATTCAAATTATTTCATTTTTCATTCCTCTTGATTTCCTTTCCTTTCATTCCACTCTAGATAAACCAAGTTTGAAGTAAATATAGCATTTTTATTTCACCTGAATTAACAAGACTCTTAGACACCATGCTCTCTAAGTTCTCTTTCTTAGCAACTAAGTCCAAAAATTTTCATATAATAGTCATCTTTAGCACCCATGTTTGGTTTTCCAAATTGGTATGGAAGAGGAATAGAAAAAGCCATAAAAAAAAAAAGTTAAAATATAAATTACTTGAAATAAAAGGCAATGATATAAAAGGTAA
This sequence comes from Torreya grandis, assembly GCA_037957365.1. Taxonomy (NCBI): domain Eukaryota; kingdom Viridiplantae; phylum Streptophyta; class Pinopsida; order Cupressales; family Taxaceae; genus Torreya; species Torreya grandis. Next base: position 318,371 of record JARHVA010000633.1, on the reverse strand, counting down.
CATACAAAGTCAAAATTCAAAATCACACCAAAAGACGTGATTAATATTACATCAGCTATTTCTAATTGAAGCTCAAACTCCACATTTAGACTCATGATAGATCTAAGGTCCATTGGGGTAAGTAGGATAGTATATTGGAATATGAGAATTTAATAAACTCTATGGTGCTACCTACTTTCTCATGTAAATACCCAATATTTTTAGTAGACCAATGGTTATATAAGAGGTCCTGAGGAATGGGGAACACATTGTGGTTCACCTATGAGTTTTTGCATATTTTATCTCAATGGAAATTTGTACCAAGTGTGAAAAATTGGGTTTTAGAGGAGACTTTATGCTTCTTGACATGTGTTTTATTCCTAAAACCATTGTTGATTCTATATTCATTCTTATATGAAAGGAAGGAATTATATTTCTTATATTTATTCTTGAATTATTCTAGTGGTTCTCCACATTTATCTAGGTTTCTCCCCTTTCTCTTTTTATTTCAATTTTATTTATTTTCATGCTTTCAAGTAAAAAGTACATAAAACCCCAAAAAAAATTATATCATATGAGGGAACTACGCATCTCAATTATAGATGAGAATCACAATTCTCTATGATGATATGTGCAACTATTGGTGAACTGGTATCACTTTCACATTGGGTGAGTCATAAATCAAGAAATATTAAGTGTCCATTTTTCCACCAATAGTTTTTATGCATATAGCCTTCATGGATGATATTCCTACTTCATTTTTTGACCTAAGATTTGTGTGGCTCAAAAAATTTATTAAAAATCCTTAATGTCAAAAGTCTTTTTGTTTTAACAAACCTAATTTGAATGTCTTAACATTGATAAAGAGTTTCTCTACCTTAATTTTTCCTTCATTTTCCCCTCCACCCATTTCATTCCCCCCCTTGATAGGAAAGTGTGAATCTAAATATATTTTCTCATTTCTCATATATTACCTCTTCTTCATATCTTAAAAACATGCTAGCACTACTTTGTTTTAGTTTTATCTACCCTTAGAATAAAACAACATGTTTGAGTAACTATGGATTACTTTTTTTACACCATGGCTTTACATCTTTAGAATTTATTTGTTTTCTCTTACCATTTTTCATTGATGTACTCTTTTTTTTCAAACACATAAGTCTATTTCTATTTTCATTCTTGAGTTAGGTTGTCTTGTTACTTCTCACTCACCAATGTTATTTCCCCTTTTATGCATGTTTTACATTATTGATTGTAAGGATTGTTACTGCTCTTCATCAATGTTGTTTTTCTATTTGATTATCCATCTTTTTTTAAGTAAGGATTGTTATTACTTTCACATTAATGTTTGATTACCATTTTTGACATGTATCCTTAGTTTGACTTAGTGAGTTTTCCTTTCTTACCCAACATTTACTTGTTTGAGTTTATTGGTATTTAGTAGCCTTGGATTTTTGGTTACCCAATTTACTCTAAATTTTAAATTGGTCATTTAGTCCTAAATTAGTATTTACCACCCCAGATTTCCAAATTTATAATTACATCTCATCTACACTGTATTAGTTATCTTGGCTTTCCTACATTTATTTATTTTTGCTCTTTAGTTTTATATCCTTAGGTTTGTCGAAAGCAGTCTCTGTACCTTCCATGATCAAAACTAAAAATGTAGTAGATAGCTATATAGTGATAAAGGTAAGTCAAGGTATGCATACATTAATTTTATTTTCACTTATTTCCATTTCAATCTTTTACTTTCAATTATTTTATGCTTTAAAATACTACAAATTTTTAGCTTGAGCATTATGTGTTACTACGTTCTTTTCTCAAAGAACTATCCCCTATTCCACTTGAGTGAAACATGTTGAGATTCAAGTGGGGAATATGTATACACATAATATTTTAAAATTTTATCAATTATTGATGCTTTATCTCTTGTAGGAGCCGGTTGAGTCTCAATCTCTTTGAGTGCATGCCTTAAGGGGTACACTGAGAAAGGGTTGGGTAGACCATTGATGTTTTCTAGGATTGTTGTTTCTTTACATCCACTTGCTATCTACACAGCATCTCCTACAAACATTATGATAATCTTTGCCTCCTCTTTTTCACCCTACTCTAGTCATTTTTTGCCTTTGTTAGCCCATTTCTAAGCTTAAAACCCTTTTGATGATGTACAATACACTGTCAGACCCATTGACCTTGTACTCTAATTGATAAAATAATTTAGGGTCTAGGTTAGCCCCTAGCTAACCTAGACCAAGACCTAAATAGATTTTATCAATATTGATATAGATTCTATTGGGCTGACTGTATTGGATAAACTTTCAGAAAGGTTTAGGGTTAGATTTGGCTATGTTTACACATTTATTTTTCCATTTCTTAGAGATAGCAAGAGTTAATTACTCATTTGTGATTCTTTACAATATGATCTTACACCATTTTACATAAGGATTTATATATTACAATTTTAATTAGGAGAATAAGATTATCTTTTTTTAAAATCTTGAATGCTTTGGCCTTTATTAGTGATCCTTACAAACCATAAAAACCTCTTGCAAAGCACCGTTGGCTAAGGGAGAGATTGAGTCTCGATGGGTTCATCTTCAAGGTAAGTATTTCTAACTTTACTCCTCTCTTTTAATAGATATAAGTATCATAAGTAATGTATTTTGAATATATTTCTCTTTCCATGAATTAGGGTTTTACCTATACATAGCTTAATTAGGATTCTCTTATGCATGTCTACTTTTATGTTTAATAACCCCTATTTTATGCCACAAGATTTGGTGAACACTAGATTAAGATTTTACCTTTTCATTATACTTTTATGAATATAAAAACATAGGACCTAATTAGGGTTATAGCATAGTTTTACTTGACTGGAGACTTTAGGACCCTCCCTAGTGATATTAATGTGGTAAGATATCCCTTGTATAGGTATAGGGGATCCATCTTGGTCATGACCCCAAATATATAATGTATCAACAATCAGAAGTGTAAATAAGATTTATCTTCTTTGAAATAAGATTGATTAATAGATCAATTGCATTTCCCTTTTCATACAAGTCCTCTATGTATCCTTGAAGGATTTTATTCCACACATGATAGGGGGAAAATGTCAACATGTTTATTCTCATTGCCAACACTTGCTTTAGAAAGTAAAATTTATTCAATGGATAGAATAAATTATAAATGCAGTACCTAATCAATGAACCAAATTAAAAATCACATATGAATGGGATTAAAAATTCAATATATAACTTTTTTCAAAATATAAAAATTGTTAAATCTCACAACTTATACACACTCGAACATTTTTCTTAATAGAATCTCAATGGCCCTATGGAAATATATATAGTAGACTTTGTACATAATGAATTAAGATAGAGTTGAAAATTATCCTACTTAGTAGATCTAGATTCAGATAATGTAAATCAACTAAAACCCATTGGATAATTATATTGAGGTATGACAAACTAGATCTACTAAACCTATCTAGAGGAGAAATTATCACACAACATCAATGGAAAGGGTTCCAACTACTTGAGGTAATTAATATAATGTAATAACTATAACTATAACTATATTTTTAATAATGAAATTAATCTAACATAGTTTTACCAAATCTTGAAACACAAATAAAGGGGATGTTTAAAATAAAACTAAAATGGTTAAGGAACCATGGTAGTCAAATAAAGGCCTGGCCTATGTTACTGTTGACTAAATTTAACCCTAGGTCAACTTTGGTAAAACCCCCTATATAATAAAGCTTTTATAGGGTAATTATAGGTTTTAAAGTGGTCACATGGTCCTAAATAATGTTAGGTCATAGTTTGAAAGTCAATTGATATGTTTTCAACTTGGTCATATTTGTCTAGTTGGTCTTATGTCATCTTAGGCCACCTTTTGGTCATTATAAGTGAAATGTATGGTTTCTCATCAACGGAAAAATGTGTCAAAGTGAAATATAATGTACCACATGTTAGGTATGTGTCATAGGCTAGTTTTAAACTAAAAAGGTTGTAGGTTCAATGTTAAAATAAGAAGATCATCTAAAAATAAGGTAGTTTAAAATAGTTGTATAGACTGTTCAGCTCATTTGGCACATATGGAGGCTTAAAATAAGTGATTTTAGATTACAATAGGTTAGTTTAAATTTCATATGGATTTTTAAGATTCAAATTTGATCAAAATTGTTTTCTCTCTCCTATCACTCCTTTGGATAATTCAAGAGAGGTCAACGATTTTCCTTTAGTATAGATAGGGTGAAGAGAGTTGAGGTAAATGCACTTGGTGGATGATAAGGGTCCCTATGTACTATAATTTCATGTTCATATTTCCAAAAATGGTGGTCTCTGATGTATGAATAATCACTAATATTGTTATCACATCTAAGCTGCCTTCACATTCCTAACACCTCAATTTTCTCCTCTATTTGCATTAATATATGTAAACCAAATGTTGTATGTGGACTTGAAGAGTATGTGAAAACTCTTTATGTGGATTTATAACTATTTGGCATGTGTGGATATGAATTAATAAGCATAAGTATCTCTCTTATGCTAGGAGTGAGCACTAATGGTCTATAGAACATGTTTTGGTAGTTAAAGAGTTTTGACCTTTTATGAATTGCTCTAAATCAAAGGTATCACTCATGTGTTCAATCCCTCAAATAATGTAAGTCAATTTATCCATTTAGGGTTGCATTAAAGAGGCCTTAAATATGATAATCCAATATGGAGCACATAGTTATAAATGAAAACATGGTCTTCGTACCAATCTACCTATCTGTATCAAGAGATTTAATAAGGACTATGAATTATGAGTTTAATCACAAGTTAAATCTCACATCTACTTATTGAAATGATGAGACATCCTCAAACTTTAGCCTAATACCAATAACTTTAAACCAATGTTCACAATATTGGAGGAAAGGTACAAAGTTGATAAAAGATACAAATGATATGATTTACCTTAATCTCTCTGAAAGAGGATTTTGCCTCACAAAATATCATCTCATGGTGAAGTGTCTTGAGGTCTAAATAGACCTAATACTTTATTTCTTGTAGTCTAAGTCTATAAATAATATATTGACACAACAAGGTGGTTGTTTGATCAAGAGAGGATGATGGTAGATTGGGTTTTCAACTTATTCATAATCTTTTTAGAAATAATCAGTGCCTATAGTGCCATCAGACCAAAGAGAAACCTGTAACTTACAAGAAACATATATGGTACATTGGTAATAGTGGAATGAATGTTTGGTCTCAAGGTAGGAGTGAGCTCACCCATGTATGGAATGGATTAATTACATCATAGGAAAAAATAGTTGTGGAGCATAGTTCTCAATCATATATAGTCACCTACAAGAACCTATTGGTTTCTCCTAAATGCACACTACAATTGACACAGCCACAAACCAGTGTAGGCCAATGAAAGGTGCAAGTTTGTTTGGTATATAGAGGTTTAGTATAGAATGAAAATGTTGAAATAAATCTCATGGTGTTAATACAAAATTCCCATGTGATTTGAAAAATTAATAACCTCCACCTATAGTCATAACTCAAGGTTTCAAGGCCTAAACCAAAAACCATACACAATCACAGGCTTATCAGTCAGTTTTGGGAATTTGAGGTGTTGAGAATTCTAGAGATATGGTCAAGTATTTAAACTTAGTATAAAATTTCATCATGACATAAAAATACCTCCATGGCATATTTCAATTCATAGTAACAATGGAAGTGTCCTCTATTTTATCTCAGACCAGAGGTGTTCCTTGAGTAACATAGCATGTAGACATGGTGTATGAATGTTGAAAGGATGAATGAAAAGTCTTAAAATCATTATAAGATGTTATCTAGAGTTGATTTTAAGGTAAAAAAATGTTTAATGGAACCTATAGTCACTAATACCACTCAGAAGTATTCAAACACTCACATACATAGTCCATGCCTATTAGGCCTAATACTAAGCATAAACCCTCATGGCCACTAACTTGATTCATATGACCACATGATATTAATAATCAGTTTTATAACCTTCATGATAGAACCACCTTCATGATAGAACCAATTGACTCATATTTATATGTATGAGCTTCATGGGATCTCAATTAGCCAGGGATAGTTAAATAGGGTATTGAAATCAAACTTAGTGTAAGTTGTTCAAGGTTTAAGCGTCTAACCTTTATGAATCATCACTAAGACCCTAACCCTCCTAAAACCCTTATATGAACCCAATTAATAATATATGAATGGATATGCATCTATAAGTGGTAGATTGTCCTTTAAAGTTTTTTATATCCATTTTGGAATTTCCCAAGCTTCTCACCACTCAATTATTTTGTACTATCACTTGTATAGACATGCTTAATTTAGTGTTTTTTACAAGATTTGAGGTGTTTTATAGGTTGATAAGAGAATGGATAAGTGAAGTATATTGTGAAAGGTGTGTAAAGATGTATTTCAACTAATCAAACTCAATTATCAATTTTTTCATACATGTAAACCCCTCTAGTAAGTTAGTCATTATAGGTAGTCTTAGATAGAACAATAAAAAAGTGAGTGACTACCAAAATTGGAGATGATAAGTGTGTTCTTGAGTTATTTTGAGGCCTATATGATATACCAAAGGACAAATAATTATTTAACATGTTTTTAACACCCATTTAACAAATATCCTTTAACATCTATAGGTTTCTTAAGTGACAAGTGTGTGAATCAGGCTTAGAGGGTTAGTGAACAATTGCAAGAAATTAAATGATAAGTGACAAGGAGAAGGCTATCAGTTACAGTGTATAATGACTATCATAATATTTTTTCTAACTCCTCATTAGGATATAATATATGTTTCAATGACTAATACATCAGTTATGGACTGTCAAGTGGACTCTTCATTAAGAAGGGCAATTTTAAGAAGAATATGAAGGGTTTTTATGCCAAATTGAGGAGAATGATGTACTTCATATGGACATTTATCTAAGATTACCTCATGGCATGATCTATAAATATATTTTATTTAATTTTAACTATATGTTAAGCCTTGACACTTGGCCTTGTGACTATCTAACTTCACTTCTTCTCTCTCCTCTCCTATGTTCTATATATTCAAGCCATTTTAGCATTGTAAAGTAATCCACAATTGGTATGGTGAAGCCCTACTATTTTGAAATCTTGTTTTTCCTTTTAATAAATTAATGAGGTTTATTTATTCTTATAAACTCTTGAATAAGTATGTCAAGTAGTATATTTGGATGACAACTGATGAATGTCTTCTCCTTGCTTCCATTCTACTCGTGTATGCATTATGTGAATAGTAGCATTTATTATAATAGGTCTAAATAAGTATACGTGTTTGTTAATTTTTATATGAATTTTTAAAGAGATTAGTAGTGTCTAGGATTATACCTCCTTTTTACCAACCTCTAGATATGCATAGCAATTTACCTCCATGTAGAAACACTTATGCTAAAATAACATTGAGTTGAGTTCAATTTTAGTAGTCTTCTTTCTTAGTCAAAATGCATGTTTGTGGAGTTATCTATGGTGTATCATCTTCATTATTATAGGTTTATTTTATTATTCCTTCTTCCCTTTTCACCCCCAATAGTGATTAGCCTAGTATAGTGTGTGAGCCTAAAATATAGATCAAGGAAGCTAGCACCTAATCTAGAGGTTTATCCCTGTTATAAATAACCCACATGTATAAGTGTAATCCCATGTTAGACAAGTTTGTAAATGTTTAAACAACCTCCTCCAAGGGTAAATAATGTGGTTATAAAAGTTACCTAGGATGGAAAATATAAATTTTGGATAACCTTATAGCCACACTAAGTTTAATTGTAAAAGATATCCAAACAAGGAGTTATACCTTAAAAACTATTGATTAAATAATATCTATCTACTAAATGAAATATCTAAGGCTATAAATACTTACCTTGAATATAACTTGTCGAGCCTCAATCTCTTCCTTGGCCAATGGTGCTTTGAAATAGGTTGTTGTGGTTATAAGGATCACAATGGTTAAAATTAGCTCTAGGATAAAATACTTATATTTGCATCCAAGACTCCACAAGACAAATTATTTCCATCCAAGACAAGATCTAAGGAATGCTTTCTCCCAAATGTATACTAATGTATAGTTACAAACAATAATAGTGAGAAAATGAATGTTTCTCTCTTATTGTATTTAAATGGGACTTATAATTATAATGGTATATGATCTTAACCCTTTCCAAACTTTTAGCTGGTAATATCAACTTTCCTCGACATAGTCTAAAAGTTATTGTTTACCCTCAAACTAGGTTAGCCTATGCTGACCTAGTTACAAAGCGTGCACTATGAATTTTAGAACTACATCAACTCATGACGAGTTAGTTTGAATTTTGGTAGGAAGAAGAATACACTAATTGACCTAGGTTGATATAGTCAAAAAAGATAGGTATCAACTTAATTATGGGATATTTAGGAGGAATATTACTTTGGAGATCAATTAAGTGAGAATTTTTAGTGGATCTAGGTATGATATATTTACAAAATAATCTTGTAAAGCACCAATGTTCTACCCACACCTTTATTGGTGCACCCTTTAATTTTTGCACTCAAAGATATTGAAAATTAATAGGTTGTTACAAGAGAGAAAACATCAGTAAATGATAAAGTTTTAAAAATATTGTGTATACATATGTCCCACTCGAATCTCATCACATGTCACCCGAGTGTAACATGGGATGGTGCTTCATGAAATAAAATAGAAACATACTAAGTAAGCTAATTCCAATTAATTATAAAAATAAATGTTGAATGTAAATGAAATCAATTGAAAGTACCATACACATAACTTGAATTAACTTTATTTTGAATGAATACATAAAAATATCATAGTCTTGATCATAGAGTGCATAGTACCTAAATTTGATAAAACCTAGGGATATAAGGCTAAAAATAAAATCAATGTGTGTAGACATAGTATGGTCAAATTAGCAATGAATAAATCTAAAAACTGATAAAAGCACTTAGAAAATGGCAAATTGAGATCATAAAGGCTAGGCTAGAACCAAAATAACAATATTGTAATGTTAAAATGATGAAAAATGAATGTAGAACACACTAAATCATATGAAAACCCATATAAAACATTGTAAGTAATTAAGATATCAATGTAATAAAACTCCAACAAATATGTGGAAAAAAATGAATTTAAGTTCATATAAGATAAGCATGTCAAATCAAACTCAAAGAAAACATAAATGACTAAAAATGAAAATATAAATCAAGATGTAAGACAATTAATTAAATTCAAACATAAATAAGAATATGTAAGCATGTAAAATAAGTGAAGTCCACAAAACTAAAACAAGAATGTGATAGATAAATGAAAAATCAAAAGCTCTAAATAATGACAACTCAAACTTAGGGCTTGGCCTGAAATGTGATTTAATAAAATAAAACCACCTAATGACATGAATAATATGATAATGAGATGGTGTGGTAAGTGAATTTGAAGGGATGTTTGTGAGAAAATCCCAGTCTAATCTGAGGTATTATAATACAACTCACAAATTAGAAGCCAAGAGGCATAAGAAGGAAAATGTGATCAAGGATGTGATCAGCTAAAATCAATATTTAACAAGGGGATAGCATAAATAATGTGATCTAGCTATAGAAATTATGGTACCTCAATGATGATGTATAAATATTTAGTAGAAATGAGACACACTAGGAAAATTAACAAGGCTAATAATTATTGACATCAAGGATCTAGGACACTGTGACTAGTGAACACAAAGCTTCAATAAACAAGTGAAATACATAGATCATCTAATGAAGGTTATATGCATGAAATTTTAAAAGGATTTTACCTTACCATAATGTTTTCTCCATTCCTTATGACTCCTTATATATTTTTCAATCTAATGTGAAGATTGGGTACTTATGTGACAAGGTAGTGATAGTAAAAGTATGTGATATAATGAGACCTCCTACCCTAGTCTACTGGCCTACCACACCCCAATGGACCTTGGCTATATCATGAGGAAAACTATGGATTTCTAAATTTTAATAAGATAGGAGATGTGTCAAATATCACTTTTTTTGGTGTGATCTAACTTTTAAGATTGTACTTGCCTTTTAATCAATTCCTTTTATTTTATGATATAGTTTTTAAATATTTTGGATTTTTCTCTTCCTCCTCCATATGGATTCGAAGATTCAAAATTTAATTATATAGGTAACCAACACAAGAGAGCTTACACTTGGCCATTAGAGAGAAGGACCTAAATATCATGGTATTTAAACACTCCTAGGCTTGCCCACAAGTAAGTGTGCAATGTCAAAACTAGCCTATGTGTGCCTCAAATGAAATAAAATAAGGGAAAGATGGGGATTATGAAATATATTTTCATTTAATAAATGATACAATGATTAATATGTTTGTAGCTAATCATAGGGAGGTAATAATGTTATGAAATGGATGGGGCTATGTTATGATATTCATGTCACTATGAAGTTGTACTAAACTACAACAGATCTATCATAAGCATTAATAAAATTAGTAGTCATCCCAAAAGAGAGGGAGAGTAAATGGTCATCCTGAAAATATGAAGAATATAAATTAGGTTCTAAGAATCACAAAGATACTAAGGAAAAAATGACAAAAGTTTGAGAAAGATAAAAAATGATAACAATGAAAATGATACCTAAGCACCCAAAAAAATGGTGTAAGTAAAATGATACTAAATGAAATAAAATGCATAAAAAAAATAAACATGAGATGAAAAATGGCAATAAAAACCTATGTTAATGTCTCTATCATAGATGATTATGTGAAATGCAATCCTATGTATCTTAGAAGGTTTTTTGAAGTTGAACTTGCTTATTATTTTATAATTTAGAAGGAGAGAGGGCATCATAAGATGCCCCAAATGGTAATTTAATGTATATATGGGCATTTGAAGATGCCCCATAGTATAAATTTACATATGTATAGGCATCGCAAGATTCCCTAACATGTGATATGGAGTGAGGTGAAATTAAACTATTATAGTGAACTACATCAGGCTAGTAGGTAAAGTTGGAGATAGGTAAATGTGTTAGTATGTTAGATTTGGAGAATATTGAAATTGACATAAGAATTTTAGGAAAGATCTGAAGAGGTTTATAATCTAAATGAGGACCATTTATGTTTCACTTTAGAGTAGGCATTTGAACTAGGTCTTTCTTCAATTCTTATGATCTAATATTTTGAGGTTTGATGAATGTAACCACCCATTTGAAGTTATTCATGTTATCTACCATTTCCTTGTTGGTGTAAGAAGAAGGTTAAACTATGTTTTGGGAAAAAAAGTCATATGATTTGGGATTAGGAGGTTGTTATGTTGTGGAGCCTATTTCCACATTATAATTTATTTCAAATATTGTACATTAAAATGTACTATACACTCTTAATGTATTCTCACCAAGGTTTGGGGCCAATTCAAGCCTTGAGCAGGGGTTTGGGAGTGGTAGCCCTCAAAAATCAAGGGTTTGGGGATAGTATCCCCCCCAAAAAAAAATTGAACCCCCTTTTTTTGGGAGTATAGATACATAGTTTATCTATACTTATATATGTGTGGTGTCATCACTCATGATTAATGGGGAACCATTATGAGTTGAATTTTCCCATGGTTTTGGTACCCATTGTTTTGTACTATGTCAATTACCTATTGATGTATTATAGAAGGACATACAATAGGTAATACATTAGAAGAAGAATTGAGTTTAATAAGGTGAACAGAGTGTGTAAATTGAGGTACGAATTCAAGAGAGTTTATAGAGCATAGATCCAAACAATATTTATGTATTCTAATTTTAAGAAGATAGATCTAAGAGTTGATTGTACTCTTTTTGTCTCGTAATAAAATATGAGAAAGTGTTTTTTGGTGGATGTAGCCCAAATTGGGTGAACCACATTAAATCACATCTTCTCATTGTGTATTTTTATTTATGTTTTGTGTGTATCTTTATTTATAGCTTTTGTTATCACCATTATGTGAAATTTTTTTGCATTAATTTTTTATTTTTTCCTAACATAGGTAGTTGATGTTGATATGATTCATTATATTTGGCTTGAGGGACTCTAAGATAGTCTTCATAACATTGTTGAGTAAAAGTGTCGAGTTGAAATGTGAACCAAGCAAATAAGTAATAATAAATCATTGGATATAATGACAATTCTCATGAGAGTGACCTATCATATGATGCCACCAATAGAACTTCTTAGGATTGAACCATTTTGAAGGAGGTTTGGAAGATTCAAATCTCATGAGTTTAAAAGGTGACATCTTTCTCTTGAGTTTGTGGAGACTCAAAGAAGGGTGGGTATGGGTTTTATTATTTGGTTTGGAAGCTCCCTCATTGGGTTGTGGGTGAGGCTTAATTTGAGATGAAGTGGTACCAATGACATTAGTTGATAATTCTTTATGAGATGATTCAAATTAACTCATAATAAAGTCTTTCCTTTTTATTTGATCTAAGGCTTATTCTAAATGCTTAGGGGAAGCATCCTAACTTTATATTGAAGAGGGGATTTAAGAGTGGTAACAAAGAGTTTTAAAATATTATCATCACTCATGTTATGATCCATTTTTTGAGATAGACACTTCCATCATTTGATGAAAGTGTGATTATATTCATGACGAATTTTATTAGCATTGATTAAATGGTTAAGGTAATTTTCAAAAAAGTCATTATGTTGTAATTCCTTCACTATAACACTGACTAAATCCTCTAGTTGTGTAATGAAATGTCTAGGAATTTTATTATACCATTCTAGTGCATCTCTAGTAAATGTTTTGGCTTAATTTTGGTAGAATCAATGGTATTTTTTTTAATTCATTCCTTATAAATATTTTATAAATATTTAAGGAAGCATGCAAGATATTTAGTCCCATCATATGTGATATTTAGAAAGATGTTTCTAGTATCTATGGACATATTTAAAGGGGATACATGTTCATTTTGAAGATGTTTAAGCATTTTGTTTTGAATTGGAGGCTGATGAATGAGGTTTCCATTGGCATATCTAGGAGGAGGAGGAGGAAAAAAATTATTATTTGGTTGTCATGATGACTTTAGGTTGACTATCCATTTGAAAATTTTGGTTTGCATTTGGATAATTTTAGAACTATTAGAAGATTACCAAAGGCTTATGTGTTGGACCATTTTTGCAAGGATTTGAGTTTTACTAGTAGGTGATTTTCTATTACATGCAGTATAAGTGGGATTTATAGCATTCGGATTGGGAGGAAGATTCCAAACATTAGTGTTGGTTTCCCCAAATGTGGTAGAATAAGGAATCTTATCAAAGCCACCATTCTTGTTAGGAGTGTAAATGTTATTATCATCAAGGTTCTTGAAGAATTGGGAATCATATAATCATCATTTTGATTGATTTCAACCATATTAATTTGTGAAATGATAATGATAGGTGTTATTTCTATGGATGTAACAAGAGGATTGTGAACATCAGTTGTAATAGGTGTAAAATAATGTGAGGTTCCAACTATTGATGTAAATTTATTGTTGAGTTTACAACTTCTAGGTTTAAAAGGTGTAATAAATGTATATGGTGTATGTGTTATAATTTTGAATTTATATTTTTGGTTTTTTATATATACTATACAACATGAGGTAGATCAATATTTGGGTTGATAAGTTTTTAAATGATTTTTGAAAAAACTACACCATGAATAATTGTCTTCCATGGTGGGCAAGGAGGGAAGAAAAAAACAACCCATGTAGGATCTGAATGGATTGAGGCTGGTAAGAAAAATACTAATAATAGATGACTAAAAATTTTGATGAAAAATAATTGATCCTAAGAATTAAATTGTGGTTGATGTAGTTACATAGACTGAAAGGCAAAGATAAAACTATATCAAACCTGATCAATGTAGTTGGTAAAGGATAAATAAAAATAGTAATAAAAAAAATGTGTTATATTAACCATGGTCTATGTAGATACACAAACTGAAAGGTAGAGATAAAACTATATCAATATTAGTCAATGTATTTAGTAAAGGATGAATAAAAATAGTGATCATAAAATCTACTATATCAATGATGGTCGATTTAGTTACACAAATAAAAATGTGAGGATAAAAATATATCAAACCCGATTGATGTAGTTTAAATTGAAATGGAAGGATATAACTATATTATTCTTGGTTGATGAATTTTGATAAACAAAGGAAAAGGTAAAGTAATCTCAGTAGACTATATTGAACCTAGTCAATGTAGTCTATTCATAAACATATAACTAAATTAGTGTTGGATGATGTAGTTGGAACACATAGCACATAAATGTATTGATGTTGGATAATTTAGTCTGTAAAGAGAATAAATTATCAAATAAAAAATTGTAAATTTAACTATTTTTACTAACTATTTATCTAAAATGAAGATCAGGTAGATGTACTAAAATGATATGATTGATTTGTAGGCTCTAAAATATAATTTTTTATACATTGGATAGTGTCAACCTGATATTTTAGAGCATCGAATATGTAGGAAGTACTATTTTCATATCCCACTAAATCTAGTTTAAAATATAAGTTGAGAGAAACTTCTTGGTGTTAACTATTTTGCTAATCGATGCACTACAGAAGCAGATATATGGTTGGCTTCCTAAGATTTAATAAAAAAGGGAATCATAGGCATTTCCTAAATATCATGAGGTATGTGAAAACTAAAGTTTGTGTTTAGCTTTGTACTATTGCTATGATTATTGGGGTAATCCCCTTAGGCCATAAAGTCTATAAACAATAGAGAAGGATTGTAAATAGAGCACCACATAGCACTTCACAATATTAATTAAATAATTTGAAAACTATCATAACATAGTTTCTAGGGAAATACAAATAAAGAGAAAATAAGATCAAAAATATATGTTGAAAATTAATTTGTAGATTTTATTGAATATAAATCAATAGGAAGCCAACTTTAATGTAAATGTTTGATTAATTACTGAAAAGGAAAATTAATTTCCTTTGTTTATGGTGAGAATGAAAACATACAAACCATATCAGTATAGGCTGATGTCATTATTTAGATAGTACATAATTATATTGATTTTGATCAATGTATTATGTGTAAAAATAACTAAAAATAGGCAAATTAAACTAGGTCAAACTAGGTCAATATAATTTACTAAAAAGAAATGTAAAAAGAGAAAAAAATCAATAGGGTCGATGCAGTTTTCAAAGGAAAGAAAATAATTTTATAGATATATCAGATTGGTTGATATAGATGATTGTGTAAGAATTAATTTTTTAAAAAATTATATTTTTAAGTACAAATATGAACTAATTTGATTAATGAAATGTACTGTAAAGATGAATAAAACTACATCAATCTAGGTCAATATAGTTGGCATAAAAATACCTGTAAAATAGAACTAGATAGGCTTGGGTTGATGTAGTTGGGTGACTAAAGATAATGAAAATTTGAGTGTGAAAATTAAATCATCATGCATCATGGTAGCATGATATAAAAACATATAATGAACATTATATCAACTTACGTC
The DNA here is from genome assembly GCA_037957365.1 of Torreya grandis. Lineage (NCBI taxonomy): Eukaryota > Viridiplantae > Streptophyta > Pinopsida > Cupressales > Taxaceae > Torreya > Torreya grandis. The sequence goes on along the minus strand of JARHVA010000633.1, from coordinate 302,834 downwards.
GATGTAGTTTCTTGAAAACCACACAATAATTAAACTGGATCAACCTAGGTCGATGTAGTTTTTAGGAAATACAAAAAAATCATAGAGATAAAACTAAGACTGGCCATTGTTGAAAGTTATTGAATTAAATTATATTATTAGAGTGGGAATGGGCCTAAACATCATCAAATTACACTAGGAAATAACATCAAGTTGAGATAGTGATTCTAGGATTGTCATCAAATGTGCAAATGTATTCCTCTATTTTCTAGATACTTACTTGATAAGTGCTAGATAGGATATGATTTGGATTCATGTGTATATATAAGATACTCTTTGGGTGATTTACCTCAAAATAGACATTAAAAATGTGTGGATTGACCCAAGGGAAGGGTTTGGATATGAAATAAAGTTATTAGAGATCACATAAATGGCTAAGACAGTGTTGATAACTAGATCCATCTAACTATAGCTGGAGCCATCCAAAAGATAGAAAATAATGATATAAGATTAGGGGATAATATAATTATGATAATAAACTATTTAGGAAAAAACTAGAGAGATATTATATGTGTATGACAATAAATCAAGAATTTTAAATTCATATATGGATAAATGGCTAGGAAGGACTATAAGTAAGAGTAAAATGCATATGGACAAGTCATTTATGTTAAGGATATGTCAAATCTAACATTTTCAAGTGTATAATAAAAAAATTATATGTCTACAAATAACATGAACATGATGATTCGAACACACACCTAGGTGGGATAAATACATGCATTTTAAGCCCTCTTTAGAGTATTGCAACATAGGAAACACTCAATCACTCGAAGGGAGTGCTTGGGGATATCCAACCCATTTTTCTAACCCTTTTTTCCAAGTCAATATTATGTTGAAAGTGAAGCTAGGGTTTCAATAAATAGAATTAAAATCAAGAATTATGTGCAAGTAAATACACAAAAATTATCTACATACACAAATGTAGAGATTTGAAGTGGAAAAAACTTAAAAACATAATAAGGACTATACCGATATACAAAGGATATTATTGGATGCTATAAGGGTGTAAGATTTATTAGTATCATCCTGGTAGGTTTTAAGGTCTTGTACCTTGATTTTCATAGTCACAAAGCTAAATCAAAGAATTTTTAGAGACTATGGTGTAGGGAGTGAGTGGTATACCTTATAAAATTAGCTAATTCCATCTCTTCTCTCTTTACTTGGTAAATTATATAAAGGGTAAGTGCAATAACAATATCTCTTTAACATTAAAATTTTTGTGATAAATTCCATATCTTATATAATTTAAATTTCAATAATTTTATCTTATTTAGATAATACTATAAACACCCAAATTTGATCAAGAAAACACAAGTATTATGTATTTTAGTTACTTTATATTTTATATATTCCTAATGATAAATTTATACTATTTTGGCACACCTTGTCTCAGTCCTATACAATTTCATTGTGATCTCTCACATTGATGTTTTCATTTTGTTTGTTCAAGTATTATTCATCCAAATTTATTCTTAGGTGAGTCACATAGATCCATGGTCCTTTTTATCTTCTATATTATTGTCTTATTGAATTATATATAACCACTCTTTTTGGAGTATCATGTTTTGCATGATTATCTATAAAGTAAAGTATTATCAAAGCATATTTTATGATACTTATTTCAATACACATTTCATTTGGGTCTATTTATATGACTATTTTATTCCTTTTGAGTCAGTTGGGTATGCCAATGAGTTTTGAAATTATAATTTATGAGCATTATAAATATATATATATATATATATATATATTATTAAGAGGCATTTTACAAATAACACTTGTTTACTTAGAAAATCACAACAAAAATAAAAACACAATACAACAAGATCAGTACCAACATTTTATATCTAAAGTTCATATTGTTACATCTACATTTCATGATTAAACCAAGATGAGGGCTTAGGTGATGATAATTTAGATTCACATTACATATGACCCAGTCACACACAATAAAAGGAAAATTACATTGGATTGAGGTCCCTTTTGGAACTATGTAGGCAACACTCATTTATAGAGGGTTCTTTTAGGCTAGATCGCCTATTCCCCTTACTTATTGTCCCCACTTTTCCATTTGATTTCTATTTGGTTTTTCTGTTGGACCTTTCTAGGGGTTTTTTAAAGGAAGGGAATGAAAAATATAGATAATGGCATGCGATCATATTTATCCAACATGATAAAATTCACATACATATACTTTCACATAATTCATTAATTTGTAGGTTTGTTGTAAATGATAACTCTAAAACCAAAATAGGTTGAACCTTGTCCCCACTTAGTGCGAGTGCACAAGTATTTTATTAATTTCAAAAAAACAAGTACATAAGGGTGCCTCTACTCTGTTAACCCTTTTACAATGCAAACATGGATTTATATAGTTTTTACCAATGACCGGTAAAAACAACTAATCCTATAACCAACTAAATACGAGAAAACAACCTGTAAAGTAATTATAATTAATAAATATAAAACATTAAAACTACCTAATAATTAAACTAAGTTTATTTTATGGGGGTATCTTTACTAAAAGATGCATGCCCCATTTACAATAATTATTTATTACCTACCAAAAATTTAACCTAATGTTAAGACTTTGGAACAAGTCCTAACAAACCCCCCTATGATCCAAAGTCAGGTCTTTGGACACATACCAAGCATTTTTCTAAATTTTTCAAATTTGATTCTGTCAAGGGGTTTTGTGAAGATATCAGTTGTCTGATTGGTAGTTGGGCAATATATTAAATCAAGAGTTTTCTTTGCCACCAGCATTCGTAGATAATGATATTTGACATCCATATGTTTTGTTTTGGCATGAAACACTAGATTCTTGGACATCTTGATTGCACTCTGATTATCAATGTATAACTGTGTAGGAGCAAATTGAGAAACCTAAAGATCTTCAAGAATATGATGAAGGTAAACAATTTCTCTAGAAGCATCCCATGCTACAATATACTCTGATTCTACTAATGAATTTGCCACTGTATCCTACTTCTTACAACACCAAGCAATAGCAACTAAACCCATATGCATAGTGTATCCTATGGTTGACACTCTGTTATCCACACATCTGCCAAAATTTGCATCACAATATCCAACAAGTTTGAAGTTCTTGTTTCGGTGGTATTTAAGGCCAAATGTTTTCATTCCTTGAAGATAAAGAAGTACTCATTTTGCTACATGCCAATGAATTTCTATAGGCTCATGCATAAACCTAGATAAAATTCCAATTAAAAATGAAATACCAGGCCTAGTAGTCATCAAGTATATCAAACCTCCCACCAATTGTCTATATGTGGTGCCATCAAAAAAGGCACTGCTATCATCCTTAGATAATTTCAAGTTACTTTCCATGGGAGTGAGGGCAGGTTTTCAATCACTCATGCCAAACCTCTCTAATAACTTAGAAATATACTTAGTTTTTGAAATGAAAATACTATGCTCTTTCTGAGTTACCTCTATGCCTAGATAGTAGTGAAGTCCAAGATCAGTCATCTCAAACCCATATTTTAATTCCTTCTTCATAGACTTGTTATGGTTTTCATCATTACCTATAATAAACAAGTCATCAACATAGAGAACTAGTATCACCATTTTCTTACCCTACACTTGAAAATAGAGAGTATCATCTAATTCACTATGATGAAAACCAAAGGATTTCAATTATGAATCCATTTTCTCATACCAAGCCCTGGGTGCCTGTTTGAGCCCATATAAAGCTTTTATCAATTTACATACTTTGTGTTCAGCACCCACCTATTCAAAACCCTGAGGTTGTTTCATATAGACTTCTTCCTATAAATCACCATTTAAAAAAGCACTTTTAACATCCAATTGATGTACTTTCCAACCATTTTGTGCTGCTAAGGCAAGTACCATAAGAATAATGTGCCATTTAGCAGTTGGTGGAAATGTTTCCTCATAGTCAATACCTTCTTGTTGTGCATATCCTTTTGTAACAAGTCGTGCCTTATGTTTATCAATGGAGCCATCTAATTTATACTTAGTCATATAAACCCATTTACATCTAATGGGTCTAACATGTGGAGGAGGATCAACTAAAACCCATGTATTATTATTAATTATGGAATCATACTCACATTTCATTGCCTATTCTCTGATCTACTCAACCCTCCCTTTGTGTAGCTACTTCCATTTCCATGTTGCATTTTTAATGAGACAATGAATCTATAAAAATAAAATTCTGAACATTAGTGTTAGTTATCCTAAGTATTAGAGAAGAAGAATGAAGATTAGTAAATCCACCATTCTTATTAGGAGTGTAAGTGGTATTATCATCAAGGTTTTTAAAGAATTAGGAATGATTTAGGTCATTAATACATATTAAATGTAAGGTCTAGTGTGAGAAATATATGTGTGACTACTAATAAGTTATTGATACAAGTTAGCATCAACTTAAGGAGGAAGATAATCAGCCTCAAACTTCACACTAGATATTACACTGATCTACTCAACCCTCCCTTTGTGTAGCTACTTCCATTTCCATGTTGCATTTTTAATGAGACAATGAATCTATAAAAATAAAATACCTCTTTTTGATATTTGCCTCCTCTGTAACCTCGACCAACCATAGCATAGTTTACCTATTTTTGAGAATTACTGGGCCCTGTTAAACCAACTTCATCTGCTATCAAGTCAAAAAGTACTTTGAGCCCATTTTGGATACTTAGAAAAATTATTCAAATTAGGGACTCCATAATTCTCATTATGTGTATCATTCAAAGGGGGACTTAGAGAATTTTCAAAAATTTCTAAGTCATCAACATGTGAGCTTGTAGATGAAGGAGAGGAAAGTGAAGGAATTTGAGTCTCATACCATAACTTTGAAGAGTTATCCCTATTATTCAAACCCTTATCTCTTTTTGTATTTTTCCTCTCTAATCTATCAAGTTGAGAATCAATCTCTACAGTGTTCATAGTCCCAAACTCATCAAATATTACATCTCGACTCACTATGAATTTTCTTGAATCTTGTGCAAGCAAACAAAACCCCTTTTTATCTTTAGAATAACCAAGAAAGATGCATTTTTGACTTCATGGTTCCAACTTAGTTTTGTGTTGAATAGGAACCAAAGCAAAACAAAGACATCCAAACACTTTCAAGTGTTTAACTTTGGGTTTAAACCAAACCATGCCTCATATGGAGTTTGTCCCAAAAGTGCAACTGTGGGGGATCTATTTCTTAAATACACTGTAGTACCTATGGCTTTGGCCCAAAACTTATCATCAAGTTGTTTATAGTGCAACATGGCACGTGTTATGCCCTCTAAAGTTTTATTTATTCATTCAGATACTCCATTTTGTTGTGGAGTATAAGCATTACTATATTGTCGATGAATTCCATGTTCTCAACAATAGTCTAAAAATTCATTTGAGGTATACTCACCTCCATTATCTAAATGAAGAGTGGCCAAATGTGAACCTATTTCTTTTTCGACTAAGTGTAACCAATCAACAAACTTAGCAAAAACTTTAGATTTACTTTTCATAAAGAATACCCAAGTCATCCTAGAAAAGTCATCAATAAACAAGACAAAGTATCTACACCCACCCATGGATGACTTTTTCATGTCACATACATCACTATGAACTAACTGTAAACATCTGTTAGCTCTCCAAGATGACTGTTTAGGAAATTTTTCCTGATTTTGTTTGCACAAAACACATGACTCACAAAGAATACTATCTTTGTGAAAAGTGGGCAACCCATTCACCATACCAAATCTCTGCAAATCCAATAAAGAGTGGATATTCAAATGTCCATAACGAAGATGCCATAACCATTGTGTAGACATAGTACCTGTACCTATGTCAACAATTGCTACAAGTTCTATATTGGGAGGAAGCACCTTACAATGTAATCTAACCAAGTTTCCATCTTCATATCTTGTATACATAGTTTTATAATCATCCTTCACTGAATTGATGTAAATGAGCCCATTTTCAAGCACAATTTGATAACCTTTCTTTTGAATAGTTACCAAATAAAGTAAGTGTTTCTTTAATGTGGGAACATACCAAACATCCTCCAAGTATCTTATAGACCCATTAGGAAGAAGAATTTGAATAGAACCAAGTCATAGTGGTGTATGCATAGACTTATCTACTAAGGCAACTGGAGAGAGAGAAGCTTCCTTATAAGACCAAAATAAATCTCTCCTAAATGTCATGTGTTTGGTTTCTCCTATGTCTAAAACCCATACATCTATGAGCTTATCTCTAGCCTCATATTCAATATAATCAATGTGCCCCAAAGTAGTGAATGCAAATTCATGGGCAACATTACTAGATTCATCATAGTCATGATCAGCATACTGAGCAGAGTTAGTCTTAGTCACTTTTTGTGGCCTCTAAATTTCATCAAAAGGAATCCTACATTGTGAGGCAATGTGACCAAATTTTCCACATCTATGACACTGAATGTCTGATCTACCTCAACCTCTGCCCCTATATGAATTGTGACCATGTCCTTGATCACTTGTTTCATGTGAATGTGATTAATTAGATTGTTGATTATTTGAATGACCCATACCTCTATTTTGATATCTACCTCCTCTATAACCTTGACCCCCTCTATAACTGTGTCCTCTATTGTTTTGATGCCCAGATGAAGATGAACTAGGCTTTGACTCTAAAACATGGGCTTCTTCAGTTTTCTTGGATTTCTTGGGTAGAGAGGTCATGTTGGATGAGCAACTCAGCCAACTTATCAAAGGTGATGCATATGATCTTGTCAGAGACATGCAACATTTCAACAAAATTCCTATAGGACCCTGGTAGTCCTTTCAAAGCAGCAGTAACTATGAGGTCATCATCTAGTTTTCCAAAACCAGCCTTAGTGTACTCAGTAGTGATATTTTTCAATTTAGACATATATTCTCCCATATCCCCATCTTCATCTAATGATAAAGTAAACAACTGCATATGAATATCTATCTTCTTATGCTTAGGTTTTTTTATCATACAAATCTGACAATGATTTCCATGTAGTATAACTATGAGGAGAATTTTCAATATGAACATACGTATCATGAGTAAAACAACATTTAATGAGAACTAAGGCCTTAGAATCATGAAAATTGAAAATATCTAATTTAGTCTACTCTATTGGTAATGTGGGATTTTCATTCTTAACAATATCCCATAATTCATTAAACACTAGTGAAGCCTCCATCAATCATTTCCAATCTGAATAATTGGAAATTGTTAATCTATCACCATCTGAAAGCAAATTTTGAATTTTTGGCATTTTGAAATGAAAGCAAGTGCAGTACAGAAACATGAAACAAAATGCAAAAGAAATGAAACAAATATCACACTCACTACATAAAACACTGCTTCTATGGGGTTTTGCACTTAACCTCCACGTAGAGAATTAAAAAAAAAACAAGTATTTATGATGGGTTTTACACTTAACCTCACCAAAAATCAATGATTACACCCTTATTTTGAAAAATTACAACATTATTCCACCAATTACACCCTTGTCGCACCACAACAATGCAAAAGAAATATGATTGAATTCCGCCCCTTTTTCAAAAATTTAAATAACACAATACAATAAGTATGTGTTTTACAATATTCTGATTTAAAAAAGAGAATATTCCTTTTTCAAAAAAATCATATTCCAAAGAAAAAATGACTTTCTCCAAAAAGAAGGGATTTGAACCCTTGACTTCCTCCTTTGCAAGCTTCTAACAAAATAAGCTTAACCAATTGCTCTAAGAGCATTTGCAGAACATTACACTCAGAAATTTCTACTTATTCTAGATTTTGTGTATGAGGGAAAATTAAAAAAATTACATATGATTAAATAAATTCAAATTTATCCCTTTGTTTACAGCCTCTCTTTCAATCTTCTCCCGTGGGACCCAATCACAGCAAATATTTGATTAAAAAACTTTAGAAAGATCAAAAAATAAATTTTTGAATTTTATACTATGCCATTCTTCCCTGGGATGCCATGGTTGCTCCTGGATGTTTTCCTGCACCTGCTCTCTTTCCTACATGCCGTACAAATCCATACAGGGAGGATAAAATTGTTTTTGACTGAGTTTTGGCAAATTTTTAAAGTATTTTCTGTAGGGAATGAGTTGAAAATGAACCCTGGGCATTGGAAGGCCATATAACAGGCTGTACAACACATATTTTTCATTTAAAATGCAAAAATAGAGGTTTTAATGCCATTTGATCAAGATTTGTAGATGTTTTGGATTTAAAAAGCACTGAAATGAATGCAAATCACAATGGTAGCCATGAATGAAAACTTTCAGATGTTTTTCTCAAATAAATAGGCCATACAAATCTAGTTTTGGCCAAAAACAATGAATTTAATAACATTAAAATGCTAAAAATTCATTTTTATGCCAGATGAGGAGATTGAACACAGGACAATGGAGTATCAAATGATCAAACAGACCAGACTGTGGTCTATGGAAAATACAGGTTTAAATGTGAATAATATTTGAAAAATTAAAATGATTTAATAATTTTTCAAACATTTAAACCAATAAAAAAAATCATTTTATATGGCATACCTTATTTCATGCCAAAAGATATCACATGAATTGATTTTTCACCTTGCTCCTTCGAATTCACCAAGCTTCCAAAATAACCATGCTCTAATACCACTGATAACTCCAGAACCAAAATAGGTTGAACCTTGTCCCCGCTTAGTGCGAGTGCACAAGTATTTTAATTTTTTTTTAAAAACAAGTACATAAGGTTGCCTTTACTCCGTTAACCCTTTTACAATGCAAACATGGATTTATATAGTTTTTACCAATGACTAGTAAAAAAAACTAATCCTATAACCAACGAAATATGGGAAAATAACCCGTAAAGTAATTCTAATTAATAAATATAAAACATTAAAACTACCTAATAATTAAACTAAGTTTATTTTATGGGGGTGTCTTTACTAAAAGATGCATGCCCCATTTACAATAATTATTTATTACCTACCAAAAATCTAACCTAATGTTAAGACTTTGGAATAAGTCCTAACAGTAAAATCAACATAGACAACAATGCTTCATAAGGACAAGAGTGAAGGCTAAAATAGTCCTCAGCCACATCCTGCTAAATTAAAAATAGTCATCCTTTTAGATCTAAAAGTATCTCAGTCAACATTACAACAAAACACAGTCATCTACAGTTCTACATATACAAAATACATATAAGTGTTCATTCCTCTCTATATATTTTTATCAAATCCCTAATTTCTCATATATTTGTAAATAGATGTATGTGAATATTTGTTTTCATATCCATCTATTTTACTCAATTCTATTTATCTAAATTATATTTTTTTATTCCCTAATCTCAATTTTTCATAAAACATATTGGTGAACCCATTTTATTTGTTGAACATTGCAAAACACTATTTCTCTCTAGGGTTTATTTATAAATCTTTTGACCTAGGGTTTCAAACAAAATTTTGATTTTGTTCTAATGTTAGAGTGGTTGTTATCATTTGTGTGTCTCTCCTCTTGTTCTCATTTTAGTCTTTGGAATATTTAAAATGTCTCAAAAGGAATATCTTCTTCCTCATCCATTTGATGTTTTCTTAAGAATTATTTATAATTATAATAAAGAATGAACTAATTATCAATATTGTGTGATAGATACTAGTGTAGATCATGACTATATGTATATTGACTATTTTTATAATAAATTATACTTTTAAAGTGATGATCAATATGTTGAAGATAGTAATGTGGATGAATGTTCTTTTCCTAATACTTCTATTATTTATCTTAAAAACCATGTGAAAAAAAATAAAAATATAATTCCAAAGGAACACCTATTGGTGATGCATTATTTGTTAACGCTCATAGGTTAACACAAAAAATTTCTATATCTCTATTCAACATTTAACAATATAAATAAGAGAAACTTAAAAATCCATTGCATAATGACACTGACAATTGTGTTTCCTAAGAGTTGCATTCTACTTTTAGTAATATTACTTTTGCATATGATAATGATATGACTAAAGTATAAAACATAAATGCATCTTCTATCCTCTCTTATTGTAGTAATGAAAGTATTTCTATTTAAAATGTTGATAATGATAATGAAAATAATATTATGATGCTATAAATAAGGTATAAAATGTAAATGTCTTTCCTCCCTTTCATATTTATGAAAATGACAATGTTTCAATTTCCAATGCTGATAATGAAAACCAAAGTGTTAATATTTTAAATGTTATTTATAAAAGTGAAACAGATAGTGATCATGATGAAAATTAGAATGATATTGATTATTATGTGTATAGTGAAGAGGAAAATATTTCTACTAACCCTAACATTGTTTCTTATTTATCCTCCCCCATGTTAAAAATAATTGTATGGTAGATGAAAAATCAAATGATTACTTGCTAAATACTAATGTTATTACACCTCATGATGATGTTTCAAGTTTCCTTTTGAACAAAAAAAAATGAGCAAACATGTTGATTCTAGTGATGAGAACAATAGTATTATTTATTATATTTCAATATAATGTAATATGCATTTGTAAACTAATGATACATTAAATACTGATTAATCTCCCAAGCTTACCATTCTTAAATAAGAATTCATTCTTAGGCCTTCTTATTTTATTTTAAAAAGTGTACAAATAGATAAAATTAATAATAAAATTCAATTATTAAATGGTTTTATTACATATCTTAATATGCCTTCACAAGAGGTAATTTATCTAATGCATGTCATTGGTACTTCACAACATTAAGTGTATTGAAGAAAATCTAGAAATACAAATTAAACTAATAAACCTTAATATAAACTATCTAAAACTAATCTAGATCTACAAACAAAAGAAACAACACAAACTTATACCTTAGTTACAAAAAGCTCTTCCATTTCAATGTGAATTAGATTATATCTCTTTGAATTGTGGTTGCTCACTCTTGCAATGTAAGGTAAAATGAGCAACGTTTTGGTGCAAAATTATCTTTTATGGATTTGATTCACTTTAGATTCACTTATGAATTTAATATCACTTCATTATCATAAGTCAAGATGATGAAAGTGATGGCTTTAATGTTTATTTATATATTTTTTGAGGAAAGTATATGCAATCAAAAATTCATCTTGTCTATAAATCAATCCTAGCTCAGAGAAGATAGATCATACCTACACTTTTAATTGAAGATAAACTTGTTAAGTAGGAGCATGACCAATATGGAGATCCACTAGACCTGATTAAAGGATCACTTGTCACAACATATCATGATAACAAGGGTTCCAAAGCCTACAATCTAACACAATCACACAACAACCCTAATGGAGTCCTAAGGTTAAAAACATTCACTCTATTCTAATAAAAAGAAAGTAAGTCTAATCTAGTGCACACCAAAGCTTGTGGCATAAAGTGGGGGTTCAAAAAAAAACACAAGCTAAATTAAACATGTATTAGAAGACATATACTCATGTCAATGTATCTAAAATCCTAATACATGGAAGAAGAATACAAATGCATTATCTATCTACTCTTATAAAGGAGAAATAAAGTTAGGAATACTTACCATTGAATATGAACCCACTGATTCTCAATCTCTCCTGTGGCTAATGTGCTTCACAAGAGATTTTTATGGTATGTAAGGATAACTAATATAAATTAGCTCTAGGCTACATAACCTATATAGGCATCCAAAAGACTTCTCCACAAGACAAGATCCATATCTCCAAGGAAAGTATGGAAACCTAATATTTATTCCTCAAGTAGAATGGTCAATAAATAGATGTCTGCTCACACTTCTTCATTAATAATTATTTTCTTATGAAATGGTGGGAAATGAACTTGTATATATAGGTAGATATTTCCCTAAATTCTCTCGAGAACATCAACTGTACAGGGTCAACCTAATCAACATAGTGTGTTTTTAGGGACAAATCACTAGGTTTATGCTAGATCGACCAAAAGGCTAACAACCCAAAAAAGTGAAAAATACCCCTGAACTGTACTAGGTTAACCTAGTCAACCCAGTACATTCGATAGTCCAAAAGATGTTAAGGAAAGAAAAGGAAGATGGAAAGATGAAAAAGACTAGAGGAGTTAAGACTATGAAGAATAAGCTTAGGGTAAATGGTTTTAGGAGATGAGTGTATAGATGGAAAGTGTCAAAAGGGACAACAATCTTATGAAGCATCGATAGTCTGCCCACCCCTTTCTTGGTGCACCCCTTAAGGCATGCACTTAGAGAGATTGAGACTCAGAAGGTTCCTCAAAGATACAAAATGTCAATAATAAATAAAATTTTGAAAATATTATGTGTATACATATGCCCTACTCAAAGCTCATCACGTGTCACATAAATGCAACATGGGATGGTACTTTGAGATAAAACATGATAATACACAATGATGATGCTAAACAAAGTGCAAAAAATAGTAAATAAGATAAATAAAAGGATTAAATTAAAAACACATACCTTTAACTTACCTTAGTGTCATAAATAAAGAAGTAGACTGTAAGAAATCTGAATGTGTCTAATGTAGAGAAAAGTAGATGAACCTATAGAAGTTAGTGCCAAAAATAGCCAAAAATCAAAAAAATTGGAAGACATGCATATGGTAGTGGAAAATAATCTCTACGTCATCATGAATCTAACATATTTTATGATTTGTAAAATGAATGAGTATAAACAAAGATATAAGCAAAATAAAGAATTTGATGGATGGAAATTGAAAGAATTTGAATTTGGAAAAGTGTTTTAAAATAGGGAAAAGACAAGTCATTTGTTATTTTGACTTGGAAAGGAGATAAAAGAGAGCTTTGGAGATAAAACAAGCTAGGATGGTGAGCAGACAACATGGTAGACAGGGAGAGGCTCTACAGGTAGCATCAAGTACACTATAGGTATGCAACTAAGAATCTCAAACCAGTTTTTGATATTTGTATTGAATTAAGTGAATTTTTAGTAATTTTGAATTTTAAGCATTTTTAGATGTCAAAATGAGGCAAAATCAGATTCTAGGGGTAGCAAATAGGAAGATGGGAAATGGGTTTGGAGGGTTTAGGCAAAAAGCAAGAAAATTACACTTTTTAGAAAATTCAAAGGGTCAATAAGCAAAAAGCACTTGGTTGACTCACTTGATTGAGTAGGCTATAAGATAAATAGAATCCACAATGCCAACCCAGTAGGTATGGGTTGACCCTGTATAATCTGTAGGCTAAAAGCTTAGTTTGGAGTTGTCAAGTGGTCCTAAAGGTCCAAAATGAAAACTCGGCACTAAGGAGGGGAAGAGAAGGGGGTTGACTTAGATTTTGGGTCAACCAAGTGAAAAGGTAGGAAAATTTTAGTCAAATTAGTTTGACCAAAGGGCTAGAATGATACAAAAAAGTGTGCAAAACGCTGAAAGAGGGCTAGAATGGCCCAAAATGACCAAGTAAGATCAAGAAGGATTGAGAAGGATAAAAATAAGCTAAAGAGAATAAAATACAGTAATTTTAGGCTTGTTTTTTCTTTAATATGTAAAAATAATGTATTATGACTATACATGACATGAAGAAACTAATACATCCTTTATTATTTCTTGGGTGGAAGGATGATAGATTTTTGGAGATTTGTAGATGTAGCATGGTTACCAAACTTATTAGATAGGTTATCATATGGAGATAGGGCTAGACTAGGATCCATAGGTCTAGGTGGGATAGTAGAGATGTGTCAGATCCCCCTTAGTGCTGACTTGTTAGTCATGTTCCTTAGTTGTTGGGAATGATTGACTAACACATTTAGATGGTAGGTGGATGGGGTTATAGTAGAGGTGGTTATCATGCTAAAGGATGCCCATGCCATCTTGGGGTTACCTATAATAGGAGTGCAAGTGATCATAGGGATATGATATAGTCTATAAGAGAGGAGAACCTTAGCCATGTGGGCTACATACTCAGATATGATATTACCAAGAAGGAGAATGAGTATGTTTGATGTATATACATCATATATCTTGGACATTTAGAAGGCTATGATAGGCCTTGTGACATAGTGAGTGCTATGTCACAATTCAAATGGTAAGGTACCACTATTTATGGTAGCCTTGAATAGGATGATATTAGAGGATTAAGTTCTATATGACCTAGGCTCTATCATCTAGGTCCAATTGGTAAATGCATGTATGATATGCTAGTCAAAGGGTAGAAGACCATGGGACCAATCATATTACTAACATCTTAGATCTATGAAAGGTTTTTTATGTACTATCTAGTTGGGTTACCCCATGCAGTCGATAATAGGTTACCTCAATTGTAGAGATAGAGGGAGGACTAGGTGGCATAGGCCATGCCCCACATGGTAGCACTATAGTCAGTGAGATGTGTAGACATCATGTGGTAGCCATATGAGCACATAGTAGCTACATGGGTAAGCTAAGATAGTTTCACTAGTGATAGAGAGGAAAAATGTAATTGGACACTATTTTTAGTGGAGAGAGCCACATTCAATGGCATAGGTGCTAAGGTAAATGGGACTACCTCATTTAGAAACACTGATACTAATGCTTAAGTAGTGGGCTTGGCATGTGAGGGAGCAATGAGGGAGGAAAGGATTAGGGCCACTAGTTGTGAGGTTCATATTAAGGTTGCATTGAGAGTTATCATGGATTAGTCAAGCATGAATGAGGATCTAAGTGAGAGGAGAGGGGTGCAAAGGCAAATATACCAAATGTACCACTACCATCTCTTTAATAAGATGAGTAGTGGCCATCGAGGACATGATGTTAATGGAGGTAAGAGGCAGAGGAGAGAATGGAGACTATTACCATCCTAGATGACCCCATAGGTGAGATAGAGGAGATGATATAGACACCATTTAAATGTAGGTTGTGACTAACATGAGCCATGATAGCCAAGTTTGAGCTGAGAAGGTGGCCTATAGAGGAGGTTTAAGGAGGCCATGTAGATAGGGAGATTATGTTAGGTATTTATGCAGATGGTGAGACCATAGTAGCTGAGACACAAACAAGTAAAAAGAGATGGTTAAATTATTGCTTATGTTTTATTTAGAAGAAAGATAGATAGATAGATATTTTGAGATATAACAATGATCTAATATCCATTTTGTGTGATTTTGTAGGTGTAGGTGAGGATGAAGAGGAGATATGGGGGTCCCTAGTGAGGGGATCACTCCATGACATCTTGGATGAGATTTTATAGCCATACGACCCCATGACACTAAAGGATCCGAGTGTACCATCTTCCCCAACTTAAGTGAGCTAATTTAGATTAAGTGGAGAGGTAACAAGGTAGATATAATCATAGAAAAAGAGGATGCAGCCACCAATAGTGATGGGTGTAGGTAAGATATAGGTATGGTAGGCCTTGGTAGATGAGAGAGATATACATATAGATATAATATCATAGATGACAAAGATCCAAACCCAATTGGTGGAGTCACAGATGTGGGCAGCACACCTATAGGGATAGGTAGAGGGATTGAGATCTCAGATGGCCTCTTTACAATATACCATTTAGAGGAGTTAGACCAAGCCTTAATAGGTAGTGTGGCTAGGCCATGAGATAGACAAGATGGGGCCTATCCATAGAGATAGGGCATTATATATGGTTATATTTGTTGTATCAAACTCATGATATATATATATATACATATATATATATATATATATATATATATATATATATATATATCATTTTGGCATAATGTTGTTGGATGTGTATGTTGTCATTATTGTTGATTTTGGTTATTTATTATGGTTGAGGTTGTAGATGCTTAGGATATATTTCTTTCTAGCACATGTATTTAGCTTTTTTTATATGCTATAGGAAATATATGAGCTATGGTTTCTTTTCTATCATTATGAAAAACCCATGCATGGTTAAAAATAAACAAGCAAAAAGGATGTGGAAAAATGTAATCAATAAAGAAAATGTACTACACACTATTTCAAGATGGGAAATTTGTAATAAATATAAATGAATAAGTATAAATAACCAAGAAAAGGCAAAATGAGATGGTAAAAAGGAATTTGTTTTTAAACCAATGTGAAATATTTTTTTCACCAAATTAAAATAAGTAAAATCATACTAATATCATATTGGGAAATATGATAAACAAAGTAATAAAATGAAAGGTATGTAAAAGGGCACAACATGGTAATAAAAACAAATTTAATAAGTCAATAAATCATACTAAATCAAGCTTAGAAGTATGAAATAAAAACAAAATTGCAAAAGATTGGTCTTAAATTTATCACACTAATTCAAGCTGGGAAGTATGCAAAATTCAAGAAATGGTTGAAATCTTACATGCACTCAAAAAATAAGAAGATAAAAAGGTCAAATAAAAATGAAGTAATCATAAAACATACTAAATCAAGCTAATAATCATGTAAAATGATGTATAACTTCCTAATCGATCGAATCTGATCTCAAATTTGACACATGTAATTTGGATGGTGACTTTGGTATTAGAAAATTTTGTGAGGAGGGTCAGGTTCTATCTATAGTCTTACACTATAACTCAATAAATAGAACACAATTGGGTGGAATAAATGGGAAAATTTTGCGATCAAGTATGTGGTTAAATATGAAGGAAAATATGGTAATTTGTGAGGATGTTCAAGTCCTATCCATGATCTTACAAAGCAACTCACAAATGAAATCCCAAGGGGAGTGATCAATAGACAAGACAATTTTCTCAAGAGGAAATATAAAGGATATAAGGAGTGAAAAAGGGAGTGTAAAAATTAAGACTTAGGCATCTTATGAGAATACCTTAGGAGGCAAGAGGCATACTAAAGACATGAGAAGACACTAAGTGACTAGTGGTCATTTATGTACAAAATAAACTTATTCACTATAGACACAAAGCATTATAGGTAAATAATCATGCTAATAAGATCAACTCATGAATGTATATTAGTAAAAGAAAATAAAAATATACTTGCCTTCCCACGACATGTTCCCCACTCTTTAAGCCCCCTTACAAAACCATCGATCTACTGCGAAGATTGGGTACTTGTGTGAGAAAGTAGGCAACACTAAAAGATTTTGTTTTATTCTCCTCTTCTAATATAATGGCCTACCACACCCCAAAGGATCTAAAATCTACCATGACTCCAATTATGAAGTTTGAGCTTTGATTAGAATAAAGATATCTATTTTGAATCACATTTTTTAGTGTGATTAGAATTTTAAGATTAATTTTTCCTTTTGATATCATTGCCTTTTGTTTAAATGATTTGGATTTTAATGTTATTTTTAAGGATTTTTAAGATTCCTCCTCCATATAGACTTGGAATGACTAATCATGAGAGATATAGTGATACACATGAATGAGTTGTAAGCTAAGGCTAAAGGAAGCTAAGTAACCAAAGACAAAGACTGACTATGACACTTATGCTTGACAATGAACTAGCATGTGATCTCAAGTCTCAACCATGTATATTCTTAGTTTATGGATAAAGGAAGAAGGGAAAAAGGAGATACAAATTGGACCAATAAAATGAGATAGTAATGAGATGGATTTTTTGCTAACTGATCACATGGTAAAAGGAGATAATAACCAAGGTGAACAGGGTAAGTATAATCAAATCACCATGACAAATTATTTGTGAAAAATAAGGATATGAAATCAAAACAATTATAAAGATAAAATAAGAGAGTTAGGAAAAAAGGGAAGGGAAAGCAATGGTTAAGAAAATACAATCATATGTAAAATATAAAATATAAGCAAGATATAGTACAATAAGTAAGAAATCATGATAGAAGATAGGAAAAAAATTGGCATAGTATCAAATGATATAACATATAGAAATAATATTGAAACACATGTCCAATCCAATATAAATGTAAAATCACCATTCATGTGCTCATAAATACTAGTAAATCTATCCACACATATTATCCAATTCATTGGATAAGTCTCTATGAAGTTGTAATCGAATTGATGTTAAGGTTTCATCAATCTTCAATGAATACTAGGTAATAATTCTTTTTTTATCTCCTCAACTAAAAAAGTAGGAATGCTCAAAGGATCATGCTAAGGAGGAAAATTAGGAAAATTTTGGTTAAGAGAATGAGTGGGAGAAGGATCTATGGGAGGAGAAGGATCTATGGGAGGAGAAGGAATCACTGGTGGAGAAGGATCTATAGGTGAAGGACTCATAGGTGGAGAAGGATCCACAAGTGAGGGAAGGTCCATAGGTAAAGGAATCATAGGTGGAGGCATAGAAGGTGGTGAAGGGACCAAAATAGGTGATGGAACCACTAGAGGTGGAGCCATGGAAGAAGAATTAATAGCCTTCTTGTAGGAATGACATGTGGGAGTAGTAGAAGAAGGTTTGAGAATGGCTATAAGATGATCTTTAAGATGTTGTTGTAGGATGTGACAATGATGAGTGTGACAGGTGCTGTAAAGATGACATAGACAATATACCACACCATACATGGGAAAATATTTAGGATGTACCTACAGGGGAGGTGTGTGTTTTTTTAATGAGGGGGAAGAAGGATGCAAGGTATCAAGATATTTCTCTAACTTATGATAACGGGTGGAAGAATGGTTATCTATCCTATGGAAGCAATATGTACACTTATGAGTGGTTTTAGTAGAAGCATTCATGGAAGGAGGTAAAATAGGAGTGGAAAAATCTAAATAAAACTTGTCATCCCATTTGGTGGGTAGAGGAGCCATCTTAGGAAAAGGAAGCAAACCATCACCAAGGGAAGGTGATGATGAGGAAGGAATGGAACTAGGCTCAATGGAAGGAGCAATAACATTAGAAATAGAGGTAGGCTCAACAATAGTAAGAGAAGAAACATGATCAACTATAGCATAAGTGGGAAGAGTCTAAACTATAATCGACTCTATTGAGGGAGGAATGAGATTTACAAAAGGTCTAAGGAGGGTTACACTAACCTTAGAGGTAAACCAGTTATGAGGGTCAAGGTACCTAGTAAAATGATAGGGCTCGATCATAACATGATCTCTGAGCATAGTACTTTGTGGCTCATTAGAAATTGGAGGTTTCAGTGCCATCTCTACCCTATGATAAAGGGTAAAATTGAAAAAATTAGGAACTGTAAGTGAAGGAAAATAATGATATGCATGAATAGACTCAAGTAAAGAAGAATGATAATGGACAATCTCAACATCATGGGCCTAGACAAGACCACATAACAATGGATCATATAAGGAATAACCATCATTGTAATCTAGGTAATCTAGGGATAACCTTATCATCTGATTAAGCATGGTGAATATAATGCCTAGTCTTGGTCAAGACTAGGGGAATGTCATCGCAAGGAGGTTTGGAAGAATGAGGCTAAAAAGAAGTAGGAAGTTGGGAGATGAGATGAAGAAAGAGATTTAAATTTTTGATCTTTAAGTTAATCTCATTAGGCTCATCATTATCATAATCTTAAAGATTAGGAGGAATGTTACCAATGAGCTAGGATGCCCATTATAACTATGGGTTGAATTAACAGGAAAGTTGAGATGTTGAGACTCATAAAATGGAACACTTGGCAAAGGTTCAAGAGTAGTAATCTTGAAGACAACATGATCTTGGAATTGTTTAAAATTTCAAGGGTTAGTGTCACCTTGAATCCTGTAAGTGGCTCTATTATGATGGAATTTAATGCATTGGTAGGCAAAAGAAGTGATAGCTCTCATGCAGTGAATCTATGGCCAACCAAGAAATATGTTATATAAAATGGGAAATTAAATATCATCACCTTCATGTTAATGGTAACATGTGGGAAAGTAATGGGAAGACACACACAACCTAGAGGAGGCATTTTCCTTCTATCATATCCTTGACATGTGCTACATGTAGACTTGAGATTGCATTCAGAATATCCAAGAGTCTTAATGAAATCAAGAAAACAGACACAAGTGTTGAAACCCTTGTCAATCAATGCATGCTTATCTTGGATATCACTAAATTGGATTCTAATAAATAAGGGAGGATCATCTACATGAAGTAGAATCTCATCTAGAATCATAGATGCAATAGGAAATCATAGAGAAAGAGAAGTGTCTATAGTTTCATCAATGTTGATAGACATCTCTTCACATTGTTGTAAAATACTATCTTTAGAACTAGATAAAGCTACCTCTCATCCTAATAGGGAAGGATGAGGGACATTAATTTCAAATATCAGCTACATGAGATGGTTTTTATGACATGGGGAAGTCCTCATAAGCTCAAGGAATGAAATTTGGGATGGGAGATTAGTGAGCTCTGTAATGGGATCCCATTCATCATATCCCATAAGAAATTTTTTATATATAGGTGCATAATGGTTAAGGAGATCTTCAAAATCAAGAATTGATTTACATTAGAATTTTTATTGATAATAATGAGAATAAGATTTAGAATAAGTTGGTAAATCATGTTGAGATGATGAACTAGTTGGTGTAAGTTGATTTTGAGAAGGAGAATAAGAATGTTAATAGAAGTTTGATTATAATTAGTATTGGAAGATGATGGAAGAGTGGTAGAAATAGAATGGGATGTGTTATCCAAGGGAGAATCAAAAATTGGATTGTCAAAAGTGATAAGATATTCTTGACCCAACTCATTTAAATGAGTTGGAGAAGAATCCTAGATAACACAATATGTCTTATGTGAAGGAGTCTAGATAGGTTCGAAATCAATGAAATCCAACACCCTTCACATATTAGTCATGCTAACCACATTATCTTTGAGAGTTGGTTCAACAAGACTTTTATGTTATTGGTGGAAGGGGTGGGATTGTCTTGATTGTCTTGGATAGGTTGATGATTAGGTAAAGGATCTTTATAAATAGCCAAATGAGCATTTTCTTGATTCAAGGATTGAGTTTTGTCATTTAATTTATAGTCTTTAAAATAAATCTCATAGGCTTGTTAATGCTTATGGATAATGGAACCATGATCAAAATTAGGTCCAAGAAGAAAAT
Source organism: Torreya grandis (assembly GCA_037957365.1). Taxonomy (NCBI): domain Eukaryota; kingdom Viridiplantae; phylum Streptophyta; class Pinopsida; order Cupressales; family Taxaceae; genus Torreya; species Torreya grandis. The sequence continues at coordinate 281,858 of JARHVA010000633.1, read as the reverse complement.
CCATAGCTAAATTATGAAGTTGTTTATAGGTCTCATGAGAATGAACCCAACTAGCATGAAACCAACAAAACTTTTTATGATCATACCAGGATTTCATAGGATGGGTAGGTTCAAGTCCTCATCGAAGAGGCTTGGGTTGACACTCAATAAATTTATCTCAGGATAGAGGTTTGTAAACATTGATGTTATTGGGTGAAGAGAAATGAGGATTAGTATATTGTTGAGAAGAAAGAGCTAGTTTTAAAGAAGGGTTAGGAATGATAGCTTAAACATTATGAATGGTATTAAAAGAATCAGTAACACCATCATTGGTGATATTACAATTTTTATTCTTAAGTAATAAATGAGGACCCATAGAAGGTTAAGGTGGCTTGAATTGACACATTAAGAAATCTTGTCTTTTAGCTTGGTCAATAGCCTCCTCCAAGGTACATGGAGAGTGAGAGAGTGTGGACTCAATATTGAAGTTTAGGAAAGAGAGCATTTGTATAGAGATGAAAAATATTTTCATCCACCATATTATGTTCACATTTATTTGACAAAGTCTTCCATCTCTTAATAAAGGCTTAGGTAGTTTCATTCTCATGTTGTTTACAATTAATGAAATGGGCCAAAGTGTTTTTAGGAAGATCATTAGTTTGGAATTCTTAAACTAAAGCATCTACTAAGTCCTCCAAACTAGAAATGGAATGAGCTCTAAGTTGATTTTACCAATCCAAGGCATCACCCATGAGAGTTTTAGTTAGGAGCTTCGTAGAAGCAAAGGTGTTTAGTTTGACCCAATCCTTTTAAATATTTCCAAATGTTTTGAGGTGAAGGTTAGGATTAGTTGACCCATTATAATAAATTTTAGGTGTTATACCTCATATATCAATGTTGTAAATTTGAGAAGTGAGAGGTTTATTTTATAGATGCTTGATGGTTTTATTGATTAAAGGAGGTTGTAGAATTGGATTGTCTTGAGAATATTGAAGAGGAGGAGGGGGAAAATATTGGTTGTGTTCCCCAAGACATTATTTATAGAGGATATTGAAGATTAAGGAGGTGGTTTTGCATTCTCATCATTTGATTTTTACTATGATTCATGGCTTGGGTACCATTATTAGTGTTAGTATGAGTTTGAGAAGAATTTTGAGAATTTGAGGCACTATTGGAAAATTTTACTTGTGAAGTAAAAGATGGACTAGTGAATGGTTGAGAGGAAGAAGCACTAGAATCATGATTGCCTTGTGTATCAAACAATGAAATAGTGGAAGGATTAATGGTGGTGGACCTTATGAGAGGTCCACTAGATGTAGAACCTGCCATGTTAGTTGAGATACTAGGCATGGAGGTAGAAAATGTTAGATAAGAAGAAGTCATGGCATAAAGAGTTAAAATTGAAGGAAGAGGTTGAGAACCAAATAAAGTGGTACCTCCACATCCTTTATTGAATGTAGGAGTAGGTGAATGAGGCTCTTTAGTTTGACCACTAATCATGAGGTTATAAATGGTATAAGGATCCTTTCCTCTATGTTCAGGAAATTCAGAGATAAAGAAAAGAATTTTGGGAGTATACTCTAACTTAGGTTGGTATTCTAATGATAAAAGAGGATTATGATATAAAGAGGTATGAGGAAGTGTCCCATAGTTCATTGTGTGAGTGGCAATATGAACATTACTAGTATCCAAAAGAGGATCCCTACTCTATCTATGGGAGACCCTATTAGGATTGGTAAAGTTCATTATGTCTGTTGACTGTAACTCAGTGTCATTATCCAACAAAAATTCCATGATGAAGGGAAAATAATAGATATGAGAAAACAAAGTTCAAAGAGGTGATTGAAAATATATAGGGTTGACTAGGTTGATCTAGTACAAAAATAGAGACTGTAAAACTGTATAGGGTCAACTGGGTCGATCTAATATAGTGTATAAAAGGCAAAAAAACTACTGGGTCAACTAGGTTGATCTAGTACATCAAACAAGGAATTTAAAAATCCTAAAGACAAATTGAAAGATGAAATAAGATAACTTTGCAAGTAATGAAAAGCAGTAAGTATTGAAAGGAATTAGATAATCATTTGGATTAACGTTAGCTAATCCAATTGAGACACACAAAGAAAATTCTTGCACTAATGTTGGATAATGCAAAGTTTTGCACACACAATTGAAAAAAAATAAATCAAAAAACTTGAAAATTAAATCTACCTAATTGGTCAACCTGATTGTTAATTAGATTATTAAGATATGATTTTAAATGTGATTAGAAGTTGGTTGTAAACAGGGTACTAGATAACAATCTAAGGATGGTTTTAGGTAGTTTTGGTTGAAAGGGATTGTAGTGACAATAATACATGCTTGGTATTTTGGCCGAATCCCTCAACTCACACACCGTAATGATAAGGGTGTCAAGTGTTTATCCAAAATATACCATTAACCATGATTTATACTTGCCTAGAGCATCAAGTCAGATTCTTCCTTGGTGATGAAATTTAAGTAGGTTTGCCTAGGGTAGACAAAATGTTAAAGTGATTATTTATGTTTTTGTGATTTAGTTGTGTGTGCATAAAATAAAAATAGTGAAACTAAGTGATTAATTAAAAATCCCCTAATTAGACTATGTGTATTATTTTAAGCATACAAGCAATAGGAAAAAAAGTGTGAATTAATTACTAATAAATATGAGGCTAATTCCAACTTGAAACAAGGTATAATGTTAAAACTATATGCACAAAATACAAAATAGGGTTGACAAGGTCAAACCTATATTGTGGATGAAAGGTCTAAAAATGAACTAGGTTGGTAGTGTCAATCCAGTTATTTTAGACAACACACAGAACACAAAAATTGGTTTAACAGTGTCAATCTAGTTGATTATGCAAGGGAAGTTTTAAAGACAATAAACTATGAAACGAAAGATAGAAAAGAAATAAATAGAGAAACATAAAAGAACCTTGGAAGATCAGAGATGTAATAAAGAAAGATTGCTAATGAAGAACCTTGAAGTATGCTTGAGAAAACTACAAAATAGGTCAATAAAATTGATCAAGTTATACAATAACCTATAGAAAAAGTGTTGAAACTATAAGGGGTCAGCTGGGTTAACCTAGTAGGCTGAACTAGGTGTATGAAAGGTTAGAAACCTGTACTACGTCTATTGGGTTGATCTAGTTTCCTGTTCCTAGAAACCTATGCATAGAGAAAAATAGATGGGTTGGCAAAATCAATCTGGTATGTCAAAAATATATGATAAAAATGATGATCAAAAGAATGACTAAAAGAATGAAAAAGTGAAAGAAATCTTGCAAGATTTAGTTTCACATTAGGTTCACTAGAATGTAATATGAAGGTGAAGCCAAAGTGAATTCTAATACTAATAAAAAAAGAAACAAAATGGAAATGTGAAGACAATCCAACCAGTGGTGGGATAGGATTCACATCGAGTTCACCAGAATATATGCAATCAAAAATGAATCATGTCTATAAATCAATCTTGGCTCAAAGAAGATAGAGCATACCTACACTTCTAATTGGGGATACACTTGTTAAGTAGGAGCATGACCAATATGGGGATTTTCTAGACCCGATTAGGGGATCACTTGTATCACTTATCAAAACACATTAAGATAGGAAGGGTTCCAAAGCCTACAGTCTAACACAATTGAAAAATAACCCTATTGGAGTCCTAAGGTTTAAAATGTTCACTCTATTATAATAACAAGAAATTAAATCTAATCTAGTGCACACCAAATCTTGTGGCACAAAGTGGGGTTTAGAAACAATAAAACAAACTAAACTAAACATGTATTATAAGATATATATACTCATGTCAATGTATATGAAATCCTAATACATGGGAGAAGAATACAAATTCATTATATATCTACTCTTATAAAGGAGAAATAATGTTAGGAATACTTACCTTTGAAGATGAACCCATCGAGCCTCAATCTCTCCCTTGGCCAAGGTGCTTTGCAAGATATTATTGTGGCATGTAAGGATAACAAGATAAATTAGCTTTAGGCTATACAACCTATCTAATCATCCAAAAGACTTCTCCACTAGACAAGATCTTTATTTCTAAAGAAAGTATGGAACCCTAAGCTTTATTCCTCAAGTATAATGGTCAATAAATAGATGTTCACTCACACTTCTTTGTTAATAACTCTTCTCTTATGAAATGGTGGGAAATGAACTTGTATATATAGGTGGATCTTTCCCTAAATCCTTATGGGAATGTTGGTTATATAGGGTGTACCCAATCAACCCTTTGTGTTTTTAGGGATAAATCACTAGGTTTGTATTAGGTCAACCAAAAGGATAAAAAACCAAGAAAGTGAAAAATACCCTTGAATTGTATTGGGTTGACCCAGTCGACCTAGCATAACCGATAGTTCAAAAGGATGTTAAGGCAAAAAAAGTAGGATAGAAAGAGGAAAAATATTGGAGGAGGTAGGAATGAGAAGAATAAGCTTAGGGTAAATGGTTTTAGGAGATGAGTGTGTAAATGGCAACTATAAAAAGGGACAACAATATTACAAAGCACTGATGGTCAGCCCACCCCTTTCCTGGTGCACCCATTAAGTCATGCACTTAGAGAGATTGAGACTCGATAGGTTCCTACAAGATACAACATGTCATTAATCAATAAAAGTTTGAAAATATTATGTGTATATAGAAAGACCCAATGGTGGAGGATTGTTTGTATATTTTAAATAATCCAAATAATCTATGGTGGCTAATGATTCCTCATCCATGAGGATGATGACCATTTCAAATGGCTAAAAAAAACATAGAGATGATTTATTGAGTCACCAAGAATGATTCAAACTATTTGACAACTCAAGGATGACTTAAAGGAATTTGAAGAAGTTATGGCATTGGTTGGAGTGAGTCAACATGTTAGGGAAGTTAAGGTGGAAGATGTTGGATGAGGTGTAAAATCTAAATTTAATAATTAAATTTGGATTAAAAGTGTGAACAATTGATTAAATTTGATTCATTCAATTATTTAAGAAGAGGGAAATGTCATGAATTATATTTCAAATGTTAAGAAGATTCATAATAGGTTTTAGGTGCATTTCATCACTAAATTTAATTTAGGTGTCTACATTTTCCCATTTTAGAAATAGTGTTGTGAAGAACATTTTTAAGAATAATAGAAGAAGTAGAGCATTGATGATTAAGAAGAAAAAAATTGCCTTGAATGAATGAGAATGAACATGATGATGCCCCCTCGATGGTTTGTGTGAGAAAATAGACAAATGCTTAAAATGAGTGAAAAGAGAAGAATGATTAAGTGGTTTGGAATGTCCATAAATCAAATTACTAGAACCAATGTCAAACTTGTAAGATTAAAGTATGTTTAAATAAGTTTCCCCTAGTTGATGAAAACTAGAGTATTGATCAAAAAAATAATATTTTTACCATTCAAATATTACACATTTAGTGGATGGTCGTGATGTAGGGGTCAATGGAGTAGATGTGGGAATGATATATCCCAGTGATAGAAAGCTATAGATTCAAAAATGGAAAAATATAGGTTTTTAAATTGTAATGAAAAATTTACGAGGTTGATAATTTCAAGTTATTGAAATATATTTGGAATAGCTTGATTGAGTTTGTCCTAAAATTTGAATGAAAATGGATATTTTGGAGGGATGGTGGGGGAATATTTAAAATGGGGTGTCAATATAAATAGAAGAGTTGGGGGTAAGAAATTCTTTTGTGCACTTTTGATTTTCAGATCTGTTTGCTAGTAGACCTTTATTGAGGATATTTACTCTGAGAGCTTATCAAAAAATAAACCGTATTCCACACCACAAGCACCATAGAGAGTGTGTGAGGAGACACTAGAGACTAGAGACTAGTGGGCCTCTAGTAAGTGAAGTTGTATGCTTTAGTTTTTTCATTGAAGTGAATTTATAAGGGTTTAAAAATTATGGTAACAAATTCACAGATAGGCTATTTGCAAATTTAGCAATGAAAGTTGTGAATTCACTATAACAAATTGTGAAATCATTTAAACTGACAATGAATTCATCAAATAGGGTTACGAAATCATTGGGGTATAAACTAGGTTAGGAATTGGTGAGTTCACTTTTTTACAATTGTGAAATCATCAAATTGAGTAGCAAAATTGTCAATATGGGAAGCGAAATATTTTTATTAGGAAAATAGAATAGGTGAATGCAAAATTGAAGAGATGAGTAGCAAAATTGATAAAATGGCTAGTGAAACATACTAAGATGTGAAATTGAATAAATTAAGATCAAATTTGGTCAAATATTTTACAAAAATGTTAATTTGAGGAGTGAAAATTTGAATGTTGAGAGGAAAAAGGGAAATTAGTAAATGATAAATAAGCATAATGATGAATTTGTGTAAAAATAATATGATTAAAAATGTTATTTATACTTTTTTGTGATTTTTGAATGTGTTAAAGTAGTGGTAAATGAATTTTTATGTTAATAGATAGAATTAATTTTATGCTAATTTGCTTTGTTTATAGGAGGTATTACCAATTCTTACTACATGGGAGTGGAGGCCTAGTGCATTGGACTAGATTATTGGATTCATGGAGTATGAGTTTGGGGTTATAGAGGTGATGAGATTATCATACATTGCTCATATGCTATACATTCGATTAGATAGGGATTTATTGACAATTCTAGCTGAGAGATGACATAGTGAGACTAATACTTTTCACCTACCTATGGGTGAGATGACGGTGACACTAGAGGATGTGTATTGGATTTTGGGTATTTTGATATGAGGGAGATGAGTATACTAGGGTCAGGGTCCTCAAGATACAATAATGTATAGGATTTTTGGAGACAAATTGATTTCAATTATTAGAGGAGGAACATACATTGATTATTTCATGTGATTGGATATGGATTATTTGACCATCTACTTATGGTTGTCATTAGTGTAGTTATGCTACCTGATAAGAGAAAGAGACTGTGTTTGATTGGTTTAATATATGTTATCAGAGACATGATAGAGATGGGTGAGATGTTTGCATGGGGACCATGCATTCTTGCACATTTATATAGGTATTCTCACCATGTGGCTTATAATGATGGGAAGGAGATTTATCTTTCCACACTATTATAGGTTTGGTGCTAGGAGCACATCACAATGGAGAGGCCCATTGGTCATATGAATACTCATTCTATTGATGAACCATTATCATATGGATGGCATATGATCATTAGTACCTTTTGTCTCCAAATCTTGCACCCTAGAAGAGAGTGTTTAGTCATCTCCCAGATTTGGGCAATGTTGGAACATTTCTAGGCCTATGGGTATGCTTATGGAGGAAATGGACCTCTACATTAAAAGGGATAGCTCCCTATATATGTCTCTACAAAACAATCTCTGCTAAACTAGCTTGTTTAAATGGAAAAGAGTTATAAATTTATAGAAAAGGAAATCATATTCTAAGAGTGGTGATACACCAAAACTATTTTCCACATGAATGTCATATTCTAGTGCACAACACAACAAAAGCACAAACCATTCCAAAACTCTAAAGATTTTAACAATAATATTTCAATGCAGAGGTGATATGTGTAAAAATTGACACAAGGTAAATGAGTTGAAAGGCAAACTTTACACATTCAAGACAGTAATACACATGTATAAATTCAATACACTTGGATACACACTATGTGACCAGTTAGACTAAGAACTCTTGTTCAGGTATGAAGGATAAAGTGGGAAAAAGGATTGAAAATCATCACATGCTACCACTATACATCTCTTTCACACTCAGACCAAAAACCTATAAAAATCTTGAAGGAAATAGATTTATGCTAAATGCTTAAAAGCAACACTTGAATCATTCTAGTAGGGCTTCACCATACACTATGTGGTCTTCTATTTTTCCCTTGCACAAGGTAAGTATTTATATAAAAAGGAGATGATGAAGAGGTATTTATCACCAAAGGGAAGGAATTCATTCTATTGGAAGTCTCCACTTTCAGCTACAACTGACTTTGTCGAATATGCTCATTCAAGTCATCTGATTAGTCCGTGTCACCTTCTCAAACATCCTTAGCTTACCCTCTAGAAGATGCTTCTCCAATGACTATCATGTGGGATCAATATATTTTTCAATGGCATCAAAATAATTAAATCAAGGAGCCACCTATTATAAAATTTATCATGACGCTTAATGTCTTCTCCTTGGCTTCTTGTCCTTTTTGATGTCTCTCAAAGAATGGCACTAATCATGATTTTGTGCCATCTATCTATTTGGTATGGATGCCTGCAGATAATTCTCCATCTATTCCTCATCTACCACATGCTAACTTCTCATTTGTCTGAACATGATGGTGGACCATGTTTTTGGACTGAGTTTATTAAGTTAAGCAGCCTTGGAAACCTAATTTACTCTTCACAGTGTAAATTAGGTTACTTAACTTATAAATTTTATAAGCTAAGTCCTTGAATAATCTTGATTTAGTCTTTATAGACCTATTTGGGTTCTCTATTCTACTTAAATTTAGACTCTTAGAGCCTTAATACTTCAGGCTTTTGGAACTCAATTACTTCCCAAGGCTAGTCTATCATCCTGAAGTTAACATATGTCTGCCTATCACTCCACTAGCATAATTCCCTTAGGGGTATTTCCTTTAGATTTTTCTAGGGACATTTTCCTTTGGTAGCATTTATCTCGAAGGAATTATTTCAAACAATTTATTCAAAGTAATTCCTTTAGACCTTTGTCTGCCACTTCTCATTATCTTTATCCTTTCAGAAAGATTGTTTTGGATAAAATGTCTGAAATAATTCTTTCAAGTTTTCACTAAGTGTCCCTTCAAAAACTTTCCAAAGGACACTTTTGCCAAGAAATACCCTTTAGATTTGTGAAAATTCCCCTTCCAAAGGGTAAGAGACCTTTGTAACTTTGGAAATGTACTCTTCAGAAGGATGGAGTTGCCCTTCAAAAAAGTTGAACTAACCTTTGAAAGAATTGAACTGCCCTTCAGAAGAATTGAACTACCCTTCAAAAACTAAACTGCCCTTTAAAATAGTTGAACTAACCTTCAAAGACTTTTAAATGGGCCTTTCTAAAGGGAACGTGCCCTTAGAAAAATTTTAATACTTTTACCTTGAGAAATTTGAGAGCCATGCATCATTGAAAATCTATAAAGCATTGGAAGGAGTAATTTAGGTTCATAAACCCAAATTACTTCTACTCATAAAATTTTTATAAGTTGAGTCATTTAGAGAACCTGACTTGGTCTTGAGGAGTAACTCAGGTTTATGAGGGGCCAAGACTTGACTTGTGGAGAACCCAACTTACACTACAATGGAGCCAAAACACATTAGCCTCCTTGACTTGTAACTTTGGACCTCTGAAATGACCTATTCTTGCAACTATTGTTTGGCTCTCCTTGAAAATGGTTGAACAAATTATACTGAGGTGAAATTTGGTTAACATTCTTGGTGATTCCAAGGGTAGGCATGCTTGCTATGTCAAATACCAGTCACCTAAATCCTTCCATAGGGCATGAAGTCACACATATAGGCACTTTAAAGAGAACTAAACAAGCTTTGGCTCAAAAACAGCTGGGTCAATCACACACACAAGGTAGAGACACACATGTGCTACAAATAACTTAGGTAACACAACAACAAATGAAGGGAAACACACCTATGCTACAAATCACTTAGATAACACAAAAATAAACAAAAGGAAACACACATCTAAACTAGTATTCACAAAAGGGATGAGCAAGGGCAAACACTTCCTCCTAGATCAAAGGCATAGATAGAAACCTTCCTAGCTTCATGACATAGAGTGACAAATGAAGCATGCAACCTTTTGATCCTTGGCATCAATTCCTCCATCTTCTTCATGGTGTTTAACAAGAACCAAGTAGCTCTAAACAAGTTATCCATAGAAATGAACTTTTCTTGTAGCTCAAAAACTTCAAGCTCCTCATGATATTCTTCAACTTTGACCTTCAATGGTGATGTAACAAGGCTTGTATTCTTAGTTTCAATGGTATTCTTAATGAGATTGAGCTTTTCATCGGCTACAACCTCTTCAAGCTCACTAAGGAGCTCTACATAGTCTACCTAATCTTGGTCATTATCTTCCATGGGAAATATAACCTTCACCTTGTCATGAACTTGTCCCTCAACTTGGTAGAGGGTTTCAAGCTCCTAAAAGAGCTCCATTTGTTGATTCCAATCATCTCTATCTTGACATCCTGGATCACTACCTCTTCTTTCTTTTCTTCTTAACATATGGGATCATCAAGCTATTGTTCCTCAAGTAGCAATGCATCTGAGAGTGATTCACAATCAAAAAGAGGTACAAAATCATCCTCAAGCACTATATCTTCAAGTTTGATCTCATGAGATTCTTCTAATACTGAAACCTCTTGAGGAGTACTTTGACAATCTTCCTTGATGATATGCTTTACTTCATGTTTAAAATGGTCCTTTACAACCTCAAGATCAGACATGGGTTTTTCTTTGAATACCTCTCCTTCCAAGTCTAGGTCATACTTCCTCATGGATAGCTTCAAAAGAGTTTTCAACATGCTTTTCTTCACTCAAAGAGGCAAGGTTGTCCTTGTCTTCACAAAGATAAGTTTCTATAGTGGTTTCTTCTTTTGATGCTTCCCTTAAAAGAGTCTCTTCTTCAAGGGGAGGGATGGTGAAAGAGAGATATATGGGTCTATGGGTTGAGAATGGAGAGTGGTGGTCAAGGATAGACATGGAAATGGGTAAAACTACTTGAATAGGCTCTTGAGGGAGAGGTAAGATAGGAGGAGCAATAGGATGCATATATTCTTCATACAATCTATCATCATCATCCTCATCTTCTTGAGGCTCTTCATATCTTTTTGGATATTCTTTTACAACTACAACTTTTTTCATACCCTCCTAGGTTTTCATACCCTCTTGGGTTTCCCGTCTCTCTAACCAATCAATCCCCGATTGAAAATCTCTTATAGCCCTAGACAATCTTTCACCAATGATATATTGGTTCTCTTCTTCAACATACGCCCACATGTCCATTAACAACCTAAATGAAAACCTTAACCAATCCATAAAACCACCAAGAGTTCTATCATTATACTTATCTAGCACAATCATATACTCTTCCAATTCTAGAAATCTTGGCATAACTACCCACACATTTTGAGAATAAGAGGGGTAGTAAGCCTGGACAAAGTGGTTGGGTTGTTTAACCTCTTCAAGCAAGGTTTTGAAATCTCCATATTCTATCTCCCAACTAATGGTGATGTCTAACTCATCATGAGAAGGTTGAGGTGAAGATGGGTCATATGGATGGTCAACAACAACATACTTATTTGGAAAAGGGCTAGGTTGACCATAGGGCTTTCATGACTCATAGGGAGGATGGTATTCTTGGTAGGACTATTGAGAAGGGTAGAAAGGGTCATGATAGGGAGGTGTATGGTAAGGATTCTCCCCATAGCCATCCATATCAACTTTAGAAGTCATATGACAAAACAATGACTGATCAAAATCTTCATCAATAGATACCTGGGCTGCTTACAACCAAAAATTCATTTGGAGTCACCATTGGTGTTCGCTTAGATGCTTTTAAAAGATGATAAGAGAGAAGACAAACCAACAGTCTTCCCATTATTTAGACCTAGTCCCACTGGGCATGCTAGAACTGTTGTCTCCAAATATTTCACCCTAGAAGAAAGTGTCCAATCCTCTCCCAAATTTGGGTAATGTTGGAACATTTCTAGGCCTATGGGTATGCCTATGGAGGAAATGGACCTCTAGATTGAAAATACTATATCCTTGTATATGTCTCTACAAGACAATATCTACTAAACTAGCTTATTTAAAGGGAAAAGAGTTGGAAATTTATATAAAAGGAAATCCTATTCTAAGAGTGGTGATACACTAAAACTATTTTCCACATGAATGTCAGATTCTAGTTCATAATATAGCAAAAGCACAAACCATTCCCAAACTCTAAAGATTCTAACAACAATATTTAAATTCAGAGGTGAGATGTGTAAAAAATGACACAAGGTAAATGAGTTGAAAGGCAAACTTTGCACATTCAAGATAGTAATACACATGTAGAAATTAATGCACTTGGATACACATTGTGTGACTAGTTAGACTAAGAACTCTTGTTTAGGTATGAAGGATAAAGTGGGAAAAAATATGGAAAATCATCACATGATACCACTATACATCTCTTGCACACTTAGACCAAAAACCCAAAAAATCTTAAAGGAAATAGATTTATGCTAAATGCTTAAAGGAAGAACTTGAATCATTCTAGCAGGGCTTCACCATATACTACCCGATCTTCTCTTTTTTCCTTACACAAGGGAAGTATTTATAGAAAAAGGAGAATATGAGGTCTTTGGATCCAAAGGGAAGGAATCTATTCATTTTTAAGTCTCCACTTTTATTTATAACTAACTTTATTGAATATGCTCATTCAGGCCATCTGATTGGTCTATGGCACCTTCTCAAACGTCCTTAGCTTGCAATCTGGAAGATGCTTATCCAACAGCTACCAAGTGGGATCAAGATATTTTTTAATGGCATCACAATAGATTCATTAAGGAGCCACTTGTTATAAAATGTGTCTTGATGCTTAACGTCTTCTCCTTGACTTTTCATCTTTTTTGATGGCTCTCAAAGAATGGCATTGATCATGATTCTATGTCATCAATTTATTTGGCATAGATGCCTATAGATCATTCTCCATCTAATCCTCTCATGCCACATGATAGCTTCTCATTTTTCTGAAGATGATGGTGAACCATTTCATTTGACTAATCTTATTAAGTTAATCAACCTTGGAAACCCAATTTACTCTTCGTAGTTTAAATCAAGTTTTTTAAGCTACTTAACTTATAATGTTTATAAGCTAAGTCTTTAAAGAATCCCAATTCACTCTTTGCAAACCTATTTAGGTTCTCTATTCTACTTAACTTTAGACTCTTGGATCCTTAAGACTTCAAGCTTTTTGAACTCAATTACTTCCTAATGGTTAGTCTGTCATCCTGAAGTTGATGTCTGTCTACCCGTCACTCCACCGACACAATTTCCCCAGGGGTATTTCCTTCAGCTTTTGCTAGGGACATTTTCATTCAATAGTATTTCTCCCAAAGGAATTATTTTAGACAATTTTTATGAAGGAATTCCTTTGGACCTTTATCTACCACTTCTCATTGTCTTTGTCCTTTTAGAAATATTATTTCAAACAAAATGTTTGAAATAATTATTTCAAGTTTTCTCTAAGTGTCCCGTAGACACTTTTGCCAAGAAATACCCTTTAGATTTGTGAATATTCCCCTTTTGAAGGGTAAGATACCTTTATAAATTTTGAAATGTACCCTTAAAAAAGATGGAGTTGCCCTTTGAAAAATTTGAACTACCCTTTGGAAGAATTGAACTACCCTTTGAAAGAATTAAACTACCCTTTGAAAATTGGACTACCCTTCAGAAGAATTGAACTTCCCTTCAAAAACTTTGAAATGGGCCTTTCTAAAGGGAACTTGCCCTTCAAAAATCTTTAAGACTTTTACCCTAGGAAATCCAAGAGGCATGCATCATTGAAAACCCATAAAGTATTGAAAGGAGTAATTTGGGTTCATAAACCTGGATTACTTTTACTCATGAATTTTTTATAATTTGAATCATTTAGAGAACCTAATTTGGTCTTTAGGAGTAACTTGGGTTCATTAAGGGCCAAGACTTGACTTGTGGAGAACCAAACTTACACTACAATGGAGCCAAAACACTTTAGCCTCCTTGACTTGCAATTTTGAACCTCTAAAATGACCTATTCTTGTAACTACTATATGACTCTCCTTAAAAATGATTGAAAAAATTATACTAAGGTGAAATTTGTTCAAAAGTATGCATAGGCCACACTTGGGTGACTTATAGTTCTATAGGAGGGCTATAGATGAGTTAGGTGATGATCATATCACCTTGAGACCATACAAAGAGATTGTATTTCAATGGCCTCAGGATGATATTTACATGGCTTACATGATGAGCTGGTGCTATGTTATTTGGATACATGATTAAATTATAAAGAGATATCACCCTTTTAGGGTGATGAGGTATTTTGAGATCAAATAATACATTCATATAAGTTTTCATATCTTTGCACAAGTGGTTAAGGAGATATCATGTGGGGAGTTACTATTGATCTAGTGATAGCAGACCATAGTCGGTAATAGTTATAGATAATGAGATGGAGTGACATGAGGGGTATTATTGATGGAGTAGTAGAGGGGTACATAGATTGGTGGGCCTGACAACATTAGATGAGATTGATAGTGCCATATGCACCACCATGCAAATAGAGGCAAAGATTTGTTGTTAGTTTGAGTAGGAAGACACTAAGCATAGGTTTATGAGCCCATATCAAGAGGGAAGTGATACGAGATAGAGGATGTATATGATGACAAGGTAGAGGACATGATGTAGAGAAGATCTAATTACATGATGTAGAGATTACTAAGGTTAAATATGTAGAGATTCTATGTGAGGCAGGTGTGGATGTGGGTGGAGATATAGAGATGTGAGTGGATACAAAGTAGGGAGGTGAAGAGGATACTCCATTAATTTTTATTGACAATGAGGGTGATAAGGATGGAGAGGACATAGTGATAAGATCAATACATGTCACACATGTAGATAGAGGGGATATGGTTGGTCCTTCACACATAAATAGGTCTTGGGAGGATCAAACACTTATTGATAGACTTCATGAGGATATCCAAACTCATGATGGGGAGATTTCATGGTTGCATAGGGAGGTATATAGATTATAGGGGGAAGTGGATATCAAAGGAGGTCATGTAGTTGACATCAGATGTTTACAGGTTGAGGCTGATAAGGTGAAATCTATGGTAATGAGATTAGAGAGAGATGGCATGGCTATAACACTTGGAGTTATAACACATGATGTGGAGACATAGACTCTAGATTACATAGCACTAACTTAGAGGTATAGATAGGACAGGGATATAGATAGGATAGAGTTAGTAGAGGTGAGTATTTTATTAGCAAGATAGGGGTAGATAGACACACTAGATAGGGTTATGAGATCTATAGACCAGGCTACATAATATAGGATTTTATATAAGGAGGCCATTCATGGGCATAGAGGGCACCATCATTTAAGGAGTACTTGGTTAGATGGTATGTGTTAGGGAGATCAATGTAGATAATAGAGTCACAGAGATCTAAGAGATAGGTTTCACATCATGTGATGGGTCATCCATAAGGCATGCCATAATGTGATGAGCAATCTGAGTCTAGATGTTCCATCTAAGGGGTAGGGCGAGACTTGACATAGTTTTTTAGGATGGATGTATTTATGTATACATATGTTTGAGATGTATAATTTATATAGACATACTTTATTTTGATATATATACATGATTTTTATGAGACTTATACTAGTTAGATGGGCATTATGGACTATTTATGGACTTTGTATGATTATTATTTTCATTTATGTATGGTTGATGGATAGATGGATATGTAGAGTATTCGTTATACTTCCTACATTTTTATTCACACTAGAACATCTTAATTTTGTTTATATAATTTTATTATGGATTATGACATGTATGATTTTATTATGGAGTCATGGATAATGGTTTTTACATAGTTACCTTAGTTTTTAATTGTTCCTTACATTAGATTTCCTACAATAATGAGTATTGAGAAACTTGATGTTTAATATAGCTTAAAACACATTAACACCAATGATATTAAATAATGATGATGAATGTTGATGTTTTAGGCATATGGACCAAAAAATAATAAATTGTGTAAAGCAAAGTACGTCATGATATAGACAAACCATAACCATACCATGATGCAATTCACAAAATAATCCTGATATAAAAAACAAAACATACAACATTTTAAATTAAGATATAAAAACATGATTATTCTAGATTATGTAAACACACAAAAGGACTATGAAATCAACATTGGTAAAATAAACACAAGCGATATATAAATAAACAAAGATAAAGTTTACTAAAGGTAAATAAAAAACACAATGATGTAAGATAATCAAAAGGACAAAGAGATAAATAAGATAATTAAAATATAATAACCAATGATGGCTAAAGTAAAAAAAGGCAAAATAACCAAGTTAAAGGTTAAGGGTAGAAAAAGACAAGTAATCAAATTAATGAATAAGGTAATAAAGGAGATAGATAAACAAATTAATGGTTAGGTATAAAAAGTGATAAATAAACAACTTAATGGTTAAGGATAAAAAAGGTTAAATAACCAACTTAATGGTTAAAGAATAAAATATGAACAATAAAACAACTAAAAAAATAAGGAATCAAGTAATGAAAACCATAAGCAAGTAATCAATACCTAAAAAGATAAAGAAAAAATATTTATCATTCTAAGCAAGGGTTTGAGATAATTGGTAGCCAAGAGCCAGGATAATAATTGAACAACCAAGGAGGAAGAATGAGAAGGAATGCATGAAAATACAAGTCCACTTTTGGGGAAATGGATGACGGGGAAGGTGATGGCTGAGTCAACCTTAGAGACCCCATGTCTCTAAGTGTTGCCTACACAATCTATCATAGACAAAGTCTATGTGGGGATATCAGGTCAGATGTAATTCTCCCAATACAGGAAGTGATGAGAAAGTGGGTAATTAATGAAGTTGTAAGTTCTAGATGAAAATATGTGTGATTGACCCACCCAATAAATTTGAGTGAATAATGTTAGAAGATAGTTAGGATGGTAGATGTTCTTAGTAAGTGTTTACGTGTAATTTTGGATGTTTTTGTTGTGTTTTTATTTTTGTTTCATTTTTTGGCGGTTTAATATAGGTGACAAATGATTGTGATAAAAATGGTAATATAGAATATTTTCCTCTATCATGAACAAGGACATAGGTTTATAAATATAAGTATCAAACCTGAAGGGAACATATTATAGGACAAGTGATGAACAAGTGACAAAGGACAATATGGAAATATACAATGGACTACTAAAACATGATGCCCCTAAGTAACTAGGGTGAATATAGACAATGGTTTACATATTATGCCATAAACCTAGTTTTTACCATGGTACTTACCTAAAGCAGTAATAAACTAGTTTTTACTTTTAGACGATCTATATTTTTTTGTTTTTTCTTTTCTATTTTTAATTTTATTTTTTTGTCTTTTAATTTTTTGATTTTTTTGTTTTTTAACATCTAGGATATCAATAACAACATATAGAAAAATTTTAGGCATATAATCTCTTAAGGTGCATGATGTTCTTAATTTATCAAGGTCCTCTCCATCTTCTATAGCTAGTCTGTAAGCTCCCGATCCATACTTATTAATGATGACATATGGGCCCAACAAATTAGTCTCAAACTTTCCTTTATTTTCTCATTCAAAATTATTATTTCATTGGTTTTCCTTAAGAACAAGATCTTTGATTTTAAATTCCTTGGATTTTACGTATTGATTATAGCTAAGATGAAGGCGATTATGGTATACTTGAAAATGGATTAAATAATTAAGTCTTTTATCATATAGAAGGTTGAGTTCGCTATGGCATGAAGTATGATAGTATTATTCATCAATGATTTTTCATAAGGATATATACAAAGATGGAACCTTAACTTCTATTGGTAGAATAGACTCACTTCTATATGCAAGGGAATAAGGGGTTGCCCCCATAAGTGTGCAAATACTAGTATAGTATGCCCAGAGGGTCAGATATAGCTATGTATGTTAGTCATGACCAACTACATTGATAACTCTTTTAAGGATGCACACAAAAAAATTATTATTTACCTCAATTTGGTTTTTGCCTTATGGATAGTAGGGAGTGGACCACTTATGCTTGATGTGGTAAGTTTGACAAAGAGATTTAACATCATTATTATTAAATGATTTTACATTATCAAAAATGATAGTGGAAGGGATACCAAAGTGGCAAACAATATGGCTTAAGATAAATTTGGAAATTTGTTTTCCATTTATGTAAGTAAGGGGCATTGCCTCAACCCATTTGGTAAAGTAATCTATTGCAATTATAATATGCTTATGACCACCAAAAAAATTGAGATTTATTTTTCCAATGAGGTCTAACCCCCATGTGGATAATGGCCAAGTGTGGTGATAGGTTGTAGATATTTTCATGGGATATGGATAAAGTCCCCATGTTTTTGAAATGGTATGTATTTCTTAACATAGGCACATGAAATAGATTCCATTATCGGCTACTAATAGCCTACTTGTAAAATCTTCTTTATGAGGACCATGCCACTAAAATATGCCCCACATATTTCATCATGGACTTCCCTAATTTCCAAAGTATATTCCTCAAAATTTAAACAACTTAAAAGAGTTCCATCATAGCCTCTATGGTATAAGTTATTACCAAAGGTGTAGTGAGAGGTACATTGGATAAAGGATTTGAACTGATTATGGAATTTATTAGATGATATGGTATTATTATGAAGATAGGTATATATGTTAGAGTACTAGGGAGAAGTGGGAACAACCACCTTGTAAACCATTTTTAAATCAGGTGTATCATAAGCCAATATCATTTGGTATTCAACCAGGAACTTTTTTGTGTCTTGTGCTTAAATCAAGTAGCAAACCAATGGTATCCATGGAATATGTTATACTATTGTTGATTATTGGCACTTGTTCAAATTAGATGAATTCAAAAGATGGTTTTAAACTATCCACCATCCATTGGTAAGGGATCAAATTATCATCGTGATCTTGGAATTTAATGGTTACCTAATTAATGATAAGTGTAGAATAGCCAAAAATAAGATGTTGGATTCCCCATTAGATTACCATTTTGAGACATATTATAAAACCTTCATACTATTATATTTATTTATGCAAGGAAACTCAAGTATGAAAGCCTTGGGAATACAATTCCCATTTAGTGTGACTAATAATATACCTATCCCCAATCCATGATTGGTAAAGGAAACATCAAAGAATAATTTCCAAAGTAGAGACTCATATATGGACATTATTACTTCATTAAAAAACTCTATAATAAAAGGTGATTTGTCATTAAGAGGTGATTTAGCTAATACATCTATTAAAAATTCTCCTTTAATTTATCTTTGACTAATATACTTTACATCAAATTCACTAAGAATCATAACTCACTTAGCCATCCTACTAGTTATAGCTATTATGTATAGAAGATATTTAATAGGGGTTATCTTAGTAATGATCTTAGTTTGATTGTTGAGCATGTAATGTCATAATTTTTTAGAGTCAAAAAAAAATTATAGACATGCCTTTTATATTTGAGAGTAGTTGAGTTCATAAGATATCAAAGTCCTACTTAAGTAATACACTTTTCTTTCTTTCCCACTATCATCATGCTATGCTAATAATGACCCTAGTGCAAATTGAGTAGCTGAAATGTATAACAAAAAAGGTTTACCAACAATAGGTGGCATTAATACTAGTGGATTGAAAATATATTGTTTAAGATTATCATATGTTTTTTCACAATTCTCATTCCAAGTGAAACGAGTGTCCTTTATCAAAAATATGAAAGGTTGATGAATGTCTACAAGTTGGGATATAAAATGCTTGATTGATTGAATTTTTCCTTTCAGACTTCTAAGTTGTTTAAGACTATTTGGTGGGGGCATATCCATGATAGCGAAAACTTTATAAGGATCAAATTTTATGCCCTATTGTGAAACAATGAAACTAAAAACTTTCCTAATGTCATGCTAAACACATATTTCTTAGGGTTCAATATCATTTTATACTCTCTCATGCATGCAAATATCTAGAAAAGCACTTGAGGGTTTTCTTATATAGATATTAAAGAATATCAACATAGTCTTCCATAACGTCATGAAGCATATCATGGAAGATGATAATCATTACACACTGATATTTAACTTCAACATTTTAAAGCCAAAAGGCATTACTTGGTAGTAAAATGTTCCCTGTGGTGTTTTGAATGTGTTTTTGTGTTAGTCTTCAACAACAATTTTGATTTGATTATATCCTAAAAAATGATCCATAAAAGATAACATCTCCTAACCTGTAGTTTAATATATAATCATGTCTATATTGGGCAATGAAAAATCATCTTTTAGACATGCCTTATTGATGTCATAAAAATCTATGAAAAATCTTATCCCTTTTAGTTTCTTTGATATTGGTATTATGTTAGATATCCAATCCAACTAGTCAATAGGGTGTATGAAACCAACTATCAGTTCCTTCTTTAGTTCCTCTTTCACTAGTAGAGCAATCTTAGGATGCATCTCACAAAGTTTCTATCTAATTAGTTGGGAATCTAGATGTACCACAAGGTGATGAACTATTAGTTTTGGATCAAGGCCTGACATATCCTCATAAGACCATGTAAATACATCAAAGAATTGATGAAGCAAAAGTTTAAGTATGTCCCTTTATTCTTGAGTAATAGATATTACAATTTTGATAATTTTAGGATCCTCTTATGTGCTAAACTTCATAGGAATAATTTATTCAACAAGGATATTTAATTCATCTTTATAATTATGGGGTGACGAAAGAAGATAAAAATATTCTTCTATGTCTATTTGATTTGATTTAGAAGTTGAATTGAAATTGTGATGTAATTTTTGTTACCAAAATTATGTTGAATCATCTAATTGAATTGAAAACCCTTTCTTATGATCACTTGCTAGAATATGGTCCCTTATTCTCAAGAATTCATAAATAGCCTCATCATTCTAAAAATAATCAAGTAGAGGTGTTGCATGTTGGTCCCACTTTATGAGGGATGGATATGTTAGATCTAGTGTAAGAATGACATTCTCATGAAAAAGGTTGGTGAAGGTAAGGTCTTCAAATCAGCTTAGTGTGAAACCCATTTTACTATTTGAATAATCATCTTCTGACTCACTAGAAGAGTCATTTTGGAAAAGTGTGAGATGCACGTTGAGTAGATTAAATATAATACCATGATTATCTTTATTTGATTTTATTGTTATAGATTCAATGAATCCTTGTTTATGGAGGTTGAGGCCTTTACCCTTATAATTAATTATGTTACACATGATGGACTTAGCAACAACATATTTTGTATTGGTAAAGCGAGTAGATAGTTCATCATAATAAAGCCAAGAAGGATTGGAATATTTGATATGTTCATTTTAAAGGAATACACCTTATATAAATCTTGTCTTGCTAAATTTCTTAACCACTCTATTATCCTTTTTATGGTAGGGATTGCCATAATTATGTGGATTTGTATGGATTGTAATTATATAGTTTAAATATTGAATTATATACTCATTAATTCTTTTATTAATGATCTTAAAATAGGATGAGGTAGATGTGGATGATATGGAAGTGGGTGGTAGGTTTGAAGCTTACTCAATAAAAGGATGATTAGAAGCTTGCTCTATAAATGGTTGATTGGAAGCTTGTTTAGATGGTTGGTTAGATGCTTCATTGGTGGAAGCCTTTTCAATGGAATTTTAGGTAGTTGGTATATTAATACAACCACCAAGAGGAGGTGTTTAAAATATTTTTTTTGGATAGACATAGTTTTAATAATCTAAAAGTGGTATTTGAGTGTTGAGAGTGTTACTTGAGACAACCTATTCTTAACATAGCCCTAGACCTATCCTAGAGCCTATTATCACACTTTTATAGCATTTATGTAAAAATAAACATCCCTAATTACCTTAAATTTAGTCTTAAAACCTCATTTCCTGATCCTAGCCCTTAGTGCTCAGTAGTTTACCAACCAAAGATTAGTGCCACATTAAGGACCCTAGATCCATGTGGCACTAGTGTCCCAAAAATGGTGTTAATGTTTTTTACGATATGTTTATCAAATAGATATAACTTCAAAATTAAAACCCTCTTAAGGCCAACCTAAGAATATTTTATTATCCACATAAGCTACAATACACTATAAGTACATGACTTTTAGAACTCTATCCACTACATGGAAATTAGATGAACAATACCTTTTCAAACATGAAAAGAGTTGAGTAAAATCAAGGTTTTTAATCCCTATTCTACCTTAATTTTGCATAATATCATCTAAAACTACTCTAAGAACAAATTTTCTAAATTTATAATTTCAAGCACACTCAAGGCATTTAAGACCACTATCATGCTAGCATCACTTTCACTTGTACCAGTACTTAGGTGGGGAGAACTACATCAAGATTGATCTCTACTTAGAGTATTTTTATGTAGGAAACTCTATTCATAGTGTGGTGTTGAAGATGTCTGTCTTATCCTACTAATGAACACACTTTCTAGCTCATGCCTTGCTTGCAAGGAAAATTAGGGTTCACATCATAAATCAATTATTGCAGGCATAATATAGAGTTTTAGATTTTGTGTACATAGGAATAGAACCCAAAAACACAATTATAAGTGCACCTAAAAATTCATAGTAGTCCTATATAGAGGACACTAATTCCATTTTTAGGATATTAGAGCCACATGGTGCTACTATCAAATTGTGACACTATAATCCAAGAGGTGTTATGATATAGGGATACAATTGATGACACTCATACTTGTTCCAATCTTAGTTTTCAGCACTTAGATCATTTGTATCAAGTGTTTTCTAGATAAGTCTTTATTTTCACATATTTAGTACTACTTTTATAAAGTCAAAGCTATTCAAAATATGTAATAAATTAGTGATTATTTTATGTATATTATTTTACTAATTTAGACTACTCAACCCTTTAATCAAATACAACATTTACATGTGCTAAGTCCTAAAAGTTTAAAACATTTGGTGAACCCAACTTACTTTAAATATTACTTTAAAACCCTAGTTTTACATAGGGTTTAACTTATTTCACTCTTTGTGCACTAAATTAGGGTTACAAACTTTTATTTTTTTAATATTTTGGCATGATCTAGTTCATTTAATCAATCCCACATTAGGGTTTCATTTATTTAATGCAATTTAAAATTTTGCACAATCCCTAACCCTAGATAACCCTAGTGTTTACATTTATAGAATTCATATTTCAGATCCATATATCTTTTTATTTTTATTTCATATAATCATGATCATAATGATAGAAGAAATTAATCATTTTTTTCTACAAAGTTTAATACTTTCATTCGCATGGTTTTTCCCTTTAATTCATAATGAACTCAGAAAATACATAAACACATGTATAGATGATGATTTATATCAATTGAAATATATGTCATATCTCATATCATGTTATCTTTTTCTTATGTATAATTCCAAAAACAAGTCAACCCATACACACATAGATGATTTAACACATAAGCTAACAACTATGTTTCAAGTTCAATGTCATATCTTATGCACTAGAAAGAGTCTCCTTCTCCTCCTCATCTCCATGAGGTGATAGATATTTTACCTTTACACAAGTCCATGATATCATTCCTACATGAAATGAAGAAGCCTATACCAATGTTATTATTCCTCATACTCAGCCTATTCACACCTCTTCCCTACAGGGTGTGTGCCTACATGTCCAATCAGAAGTAGCTAGGGTATGTACTTGTCAGATTATATGTGATTAAATTATCAGTATGAGCAAGATAATTATAGGATTACAAAATAAAAATAAACTATTACATGAAAATATTACAACATTAGAAAATCAATTTATAAGATAAAGGCCTCTAGGGCACACTACACTAGTGTAAATCATGTATATACATCTACACCTAGTCAATTTATTTAAAATAATGTTACATATCAAAACATAAATCACAAAAAAGTACATATACAATTAGTGATTCAAAATTCATTAAAATGTCAAATAAGAGTTCAAGTGTGGTACTAAGGGAAATTATTAAAGTTAACTTGATCAACCTACCCCTTATAAACCCAGTAAGGAGATCCATATATTATTATGCATATCATAGAATACATGAGCACCATACCAATTCATGTTTAGCATTGAAAAGGAAAGTACAATATATAATAGATACAAATGAATCACATAATGACACATCATCCACACAACATATAGTGGCACATCTATAAATTCAAAAAGGATCAAATTCAGAAATAGTATAAACATGGTTACCAAAGCATAACTCAAAACAATAAAAGGTTTTAAAAGCACAATCAAAATAAGAAACAATACACCCAACATAGGTAAAGAAAGTAAAAGATGCAAATATACCTCTCCAAAATAAGTCTCAATTTCAAAATGGTATGATTTTGGTTAGAAGTATCTACAAAAGTTTGATTATCATGGTCAAGATTTAGGCAAGCAGGCCCAAGACATCAGTTCTCCTATTCTAGAAGTTGATAATATTGGTCAATAAGGTTTGAGATTTATTGAACATCCTAAGGTACATAATTTAAAGATATAGTTTATCAAGGCAAAACATCTAGTTATATAGGAAATATTACAAAAAGAGCAAGAACTTTAGTTGCAAAGTCAAAATCATGCTAAGTCAACAAGCATTCTCAAAATAAATTTTCTATGAAAAGAGCATTGACAACACCATATGCCTACAATAAGCATAGTTTAAAATGGAAAAATCACAATCAATATTCTAAATCATAATTGAGAATGGTAAAATCCATAGTATGAGGTAATTCCATATACCATTTTAGGTTATTATGATTTTGATGATGAATAATATCAATATTTAACTACAACATAACATTCACACTACATGAAGATTACCATTCCTATTTTTGGCACAGGTCATAGTGATAGTGAGTCTCTCATGAGAATCATTAGTTAATATGGTTTCTCTTTTCTTATACATACTTTCCCTCTTTTTTTCTCCTTGTACATAATTCATTTTCATGTTGCTTGCAAATAGCTTATTATCCAAAAAATATAAAAATAATACATGTAAAAAACACAAAAAACATTCAAATAATTACTTAGAAAAACACAAATTTTATAGATTGTATGCATTAATGTGTTTACATTTCTTATATTTTTTAGACGCTACATATGTTAGCTATCTTAGTATAGTTTGTTTTATCATACATACATGTTTCACTTGTTTTTATCAAGTGCTTGTAAATTAATTACAAGACTCAGGTCCACTATATTGATTAAGACTATCTATCTTCTACCCAATAGGGGCATTTACACCAATCCATGGTTATTCATTTGATACATTCACCCACTTGGGGGCATCCTATGCATAATTTATATTGTCAGGTTCTATCCTTCCATTCTCTACATTCCATATTTAGCATTATTATGTCTAGATATTGAGCATTGCTACTCTTACTTAGATTTTGTACTAGTTATCACTACTTTAGGATCAACATATATACATCCTCACTTTTACATAGATTTGTATTACATAGTTATGAATGATTTCATTTCTAGATTTCATAGTTTAGACTTGATTGTGTTTCTATTCTTATTCTACTTGGGGGAATTTAAATATTCCATTATTCTTTATCTCTATTCCAATTCTATTCATAATATGTATGTCTTGGACATGTTCCCATGTCCCTTTTGTGTGATTTCATGATGGTGTATGCAAACATTTGAACATGTCCTTCTATGTGTCTCTAATCCAATGTGATTGTTTCTTATGTATGTGGACATTTGAACATGTCTTTGTATATCTTTTCTCATATTTAGGGACATGTGCCTATGTCCCTTATATTGTGGCTCATTGGCCTACTTTACATGCCTCATGTATTTTTTATGTATGATTTATTGTATGTGTCATGGCCATGACACTTGTATTTACTTATTACATACACCAGTTCACGATTCCATGAGTGACCTCATGCATTCACCCTTCCTACTTGGGTTATATGATGGACATCATTCCCCATCCCCATAATTAGATACTCAAAATTTTTGTTCCATACATTGATTACATCTGTATTGTCACCCTTTTGAAATGTTAGACATGACATACATCTTACATTACATATTCATGCTCAAATTATCTTACATTATGATGTTATGTTTTCACATTATATCATATCACCCTTGTGAAATTCTAGACATGGCATACATCTTACATTACATATTCATGCTCAAATTATCTTACATTATGATGTTATGTTTACACATTATATCAGATTATTACATAGTTATCATATATGACTCATCTAACATACATTTTATAGAGGTGTTTCTTTTGAGGATAGTTCTTACACAAGTTTAAAAACTACACTCAAAAGAGGGGGTATTCATAGGGGTTTTTCATAGAGATCAAGTTCCTATATTACATTCAAAAAAAAATTTCTAGCACATAGGCTTAGTTTAAAAAATTTAGACACAGGTAAACATAGGAAAAAAATAGTGACTCAAAAAGGAGTACAATGACATAGAATTCAACTAAATAAACATTAGTGCCAAAATAAGGACAATAGTTCCATATGGAACTATTGTCCAAGATGTGGTGATACTATTCAATAACCCTATTTTTATGACAATTTTGATTGGTTGGAATAGTTTATTAGGTACAACACATGTTTGCATAGATTTAGATATAGGTTTGATAATTATTCTTAGATTTTACTTAAATTCACACTAGTTCATCTTAGATTCATATTAGTTTCTCATATTGGGGGCATCACATATTATGATCATCCCTCTATTTATTTCAAATACTCAAATACAATTATTACAACTCAATACAGAATTAGTATACTCAAATATCAAATTGGGGGCATGTGCATGGCATATTATTTCCATAGGCTCAGTTACACATAGGTTGATCAGATGGAATGTAAAATTTCATATCATTCTCTATGTTATATACACTTGACATCATATTATAGGTTATAACTAGGTTCATGCCTTACTCCATGTATAGTGGTTAGCATTCTTGAGTGGATCAGAGATGCCTTATGTACCAAAGTGGTGGATTATATCTTTACATCACTTTATGAATTTTAATTTTAGATGCATCTACTACACATGAGAGGGTTAGACACATTATTAGTCCAATCCAAGTTATTCATCGGTCATGATCTTCCTAGTAGGGGTGGGTAATGATGGAGTCAAAATTGGAATGAGTTCTTAAACCACACACACATGATAATTGAACAAGCTATCAACTCAGTCTAAACTATTCAATGATTTGATCACTATATACATGCACACACACAGGTCATCGCTAGGTTCATGCATTAGTTTGTATACCCAATTAGGTGTATTTATTCATTTCCCCTTTCCCATCTCTTTACTCAATTTTACTCAGTTACTTCTTTATTCACCATAGTCTTTTGATTTTGATATCTCTTAAGTAAGGATTGATTTATGCACATTTCATTTATAGGTCATGATGTGGATTATGATTCACATACGTAGACCCAACTTCACATACTCAGACTCAATTTCATGGGCTTTACTTCCTAGGTAAGTCTAGGTATGTTTCTTTTTCATTTATAATATTCATTTCACTTTGCTACATTTCTAGAATAAAGGGGGGATAAATGTAATCAACTAAAAGTGGTATATGAGTGTTAAGAGTTCTAATTGAGGCAACCTATTCCTAGTTTATCCTTAAACCTATCCTAGAGCCTATTATCACACTTTTCTAGACTTTGTGTAGACCACAAGAATCCTTAGTCAACTTAAACACAATCTCAAACCCTCATTTCCTGATCTTGGCCCTTCATGCCCAATAATCTACCAGCTGGACATTAGCACCATAGTAAGGACACTAGAGCCATGTGGCACTAGTTTCACCAAAATGATGCTAATATCCTTTACCCTATCTTTCCTAAATAGATATATTTTCAAAAGTAAAACCCTCTTAATTTTTTCCTAAACATCGTTTATGTTCTAGAAAACCTACATAACACTATAAATATATGACTTTTAGAACTCTATCTACTAAATGGAAAATAGATGTAAATTACCTATTCAAACATGAAACAAGCTGAGAAAAATCAAGGTTATTAATCCCTATTTTTCCTTACTTCTCCATACTTCCATATAAGCTCAAATTTTATAGATTTACAATCTCAAATACACTCAAGTAATTCAATACCACTATCATTCTAGCATCACTTGTACTTGCACCAGCACTTAGGTGGGGAAAACTACATCAGGCTTGATCCCTCCTTGGAGTATTCATATGTAGGCAACTCTCTTCAAAGTGGGGTGTTGAGGATGTCCAACCTATCCTAATAATTAACACACTTTTTATCTCACCCATTACTTTTAAGGAGGATTAGGGTTTGCATCATAAATAATCTATTATAGGTACAATACATAGTTTTAGATTTCATGCGCATAGGAATAGAACTAGAAACACAGGCACATGTTCACCCATAAATTTGGAGTAGTCTTGCATAAAGGACACTAGAGACACATGGAGCTACTATCCAAGTGTGGCACTACTATCTAGGAGGGGTTATGATATATGGATCTAATTGATGATAGTCATACCTATTCCAATATCAGTTTTCAACACTTAGATCATATGTATAAGGTGTTTTATAGATAAATCTTTATTTTCACATATTTATTAATAATTTTAGAAATTAAAATTTAGTCAAAATCTATAACAAATCAGTAGTTATTTTATGAATATTATTTCACTAATTTAGATTACTCAACCATTTAATCAAACATAAGATTTACATATGCTAAGTCCTAAAAGGTTAAAACAATAATTTTCAAGCAAAGAATAATCCTCAATGGGAGTAAATTTGTCAAAGGTAACTAGTAAATAATTAGATTTTAGGTATTTTCCTTCCAATATCTTGAAATGATGGAAGGGTTGAGGATTTGGGGCAACTTTTTTCTTCTTAATCATCAACACTCTACTTTTATTATTCTTTGAAATAGTATTGCTTCATAACACTATTTCAAAGAGGGGTAAAAATCGACACCTAAATTAAATTTAGTGTTTAAATGCACCTAAAACCTATTAATTATTATTATTAACATTTGAAATATAATTCATGACATTTCCCTCTTCTTAAATAATTGAATAAATTAGATTTAATCAATTGTGCACACTTTTAGACTAAATTTAATTATTAAATCCAAATTTTACACCTCATCAAACATATTCCACTTTAATATCCCTCACATGTTGACTCACCCAAACCAATCACACAACTTATTCAACATTCTTTGAGTCATCCCTTGAGTTTTCAAATAGTTTGAATCATTCTTAGTGACTCAGTTAACCATTTCCATGTTTCTCTCAACCATTTGAAGTGGTCATCATCCTCTTGGATGAGGACTCGTTATCCATCATATATTATTTGGATTATTTAAAATATCTAAATAATCCTACACAATTGGATCTTTCCTCCAAAAATCCATAATTAAGCATGAAATCCATCACTTTCATCATATTGACTATGCTAATGAAGTGCTACCAAATTCACAAGTGAATCCAAAGTAAATGAAATCCACTAAAGAGAATTTTGCACCAAAATGCTACCCATTTTACCTTGCATTGGAAGAGTGAGCACTCATCATTCAAAGAGAGATAATCAAATTCAAATTACAATGGAAGAATATTTTTGCAACTGAGGTGTAAGTTTATGTTATTTCTTTTGTTTCTTTGAAGTAGCTAAGTGCGGAACCCATTTCACTATCTAAAGAATCATCCTTTGACTCACTAGAAGATTAATTTTAGAAAAGTGTGAAATGTGTATTGAGTGGATTAAATTTTATGCCATGCTTATCTTCATTTACTTTTATTGTTATAGGTTCAATGGATCATTGTCATGGAGGTTGAGGTCTTTACCCTTATAATTCATTATGTTACACATGATAGGCTTAATAACGAGATATTTGTTATTGGTAAAGAAATAATTTAGTTCATAAAAATAAATCCAAGAAAGATTAGAATCTTTTCTTGTCTAAAAGGAAACCACCTTATAAAAATCTTGTCTTCTTGAAATTATTAACCAATCTATTATCCTTTTGATGGCAAGGCTTATCATTATTATGTGGATTGTACTTGTGTAGCTAAAATCTTGAATTATATACTCATTCATTCCTTTATCAATGATATTAAAATGGGATGAGGTGGATGAGGATGCTCTAAAAGTAGGTGATGGGTTTGAAGCCCACTCAATAGAAGGATGATTGGAAGCTTACTTTGCATATGGTTGTTTAGATTTATCACTAGTGGAAGCTTTTTAAATAGAAATGGAAGTAGTCGGTATATTAATCTAACCACCAAAAGGAGGTATTTGAAATAAATATTTTAGATGGACATATTTTTCAAGCAAAGGATAATCCTTATTGGGAGTAAATTTATCATCATTAACTAATAAATAATTAGATTTTTGGTATTTGCCTTCCAATATCTTATAATATTGGAAGGGTTGAAGATCACCTTGTATAGTAACTTCCATACCTTCATGGGAAAATTTCAAACATTGGTGTAGGGTGGATGGGATGGCATTCATGGAATGTATCCATGGACATCCAAGAAGTATGTTATGTGATAGATCAAGATCAAGGACATGAATGAGATTTTATTTAATAATAGCCCACCATCAAATGAAGATACATTATGCCCATAGATTATTGTTAATTGTTGTTTTATGCCTTTATAGTAATAATATTTGTTTCCAATGTTGTCATTAGATATCATAGGTGTTTTATAAGCTGTAATGTACATAGATTTAGTGTCAAAACATTGTCTATAAAAACTTTCTTCACCTTGTGCCTAGAGATGATAACTTTTGTGTACAATGGGATATTGTGATCTGATCTTAAAGGATAGACATTAGAATGATCAAACATTACTTGATTATTAGTTGATAAAGATCTTATTAATTCTTGGAAGTTTTTAAGATTAATATCTTCAGGGACGCTTGACTCTTGGATGACTTTGTACAAGATATCTTTATATACAAGAGACCTCTTGAGAAGGTCTAATATAGAAATATTTGATGGTGTCTTCTCAAGATGGTTGATAATGTTGTACTTAGATTTAACATTAGAGGATGATATACTTGGAATAGTAATATTTACATGTCTTATAGTAATGATGCACTCTTGTGATGGAAAAGTAATGACATTGATGTGGTTCTTCATAAAATTGACATTATTGACTATAGAATTGAAAGGATGACTTACCTATTTGACATTACTAGCTTTTGGATGTTCATGTTTTTTCTTTCCTTTTCCTTGATCATATTGGGCAATGGATTTTGGTATATCCCTAGTTTTTTGTTGTTAGATGTTTTGGATGTTTGATTTTTAATTACCATGTCTCCTCTATCAATGAGATTTTGATCATAGTATTTGAGTCACATACACCTATTATTATAATGTCCTTTGATACTATAGTAGTTACAATACTCGGGTTCTTTATACCAATTGAGCTTATGAACATTTTCATTGAATGATTTAGTATTACGCCAAGTGATCATGTTTGAATGAGCCAAATTTTGGGAAACATTTTCATAAGTGTCACCCAATTGAGTGAATTTACGCTTAGGTCTTCCTTGTTTAGGATGTCCACTGGGAATAGTTATGTTATTGATAGGTTGAGTGTAGGTTTGTGTTTGATTTCAAGGGTTTTGAATTTATTTTACATAAATCACACCATATCCAACAAGGTTCTTATTATTTGTAAATAATTTTGGTTTTCTCATTGGTTAAGAGGAATTATTATTATCTTGTTTATAAATTTTGATCACACCTATATTAATTAATTTTCGCTCTACTTGAACTCCCTTTTAAATGATTTCATTAAAGGATCTTGGGTAAAGGTGTAAAAAATGGTGCCCCAAGTATGAATTTAAACTATTCATAAATATGTCCACAAGTTTAGTTTTGGGAAATGACCATGTGAAATGACTTACCATTACTTGCCATATTTATAGTAAGGAAGCAAATGTTTCACCATTGCATTGTTTGGTATTGTAATCCAAAGTGGTCAAATCTTTTTTGATGTTATAGGAAAAGTGGCAAATAATTTTTTTAGATAAGTCCTTAAAGATAAATATAGATCCTTTTTGAAGGTGTGAAAACCATTTAAGGGCTTGACCCTTAAGACTTTTTTGGAATAAATGCAATATGTATTCATTTATATAAGAAAATCCTGCACATTCATGATATAATTTGGTTAAATGTTCTTTGAGATTTCCTTTAAATTTGTATTTATCAAATATTGGGAGTTGAAGTATTTTGGAAAAGGTGTGGTCATTATAATTAAATCATAAGGATATAAATAAATTTACTCAAATTTGAAATGTTTTTGCCTAGAGTAAGCACCATATTATAAGCCTTGAACTATATCTTTTATGTTTTGTAACTCTTATATAATATATAGAGATAATTGGTTTATTTAACTTGTTGGATTATATAATTTAGAAGGTTTAATCAATGAATCAGTTGGTGTTAGTTTGGTTAGGTTGTTGGTTGAAATTATTTAGAGGTTGGTTGCTAAAGTTAACATTTTGAGGATTCAAAAAAGGATTGAAATTAGTGTTATAACTAAGGTTCATTGGGTTTGGATTAGCATTGAAACCAAGGTTGGTTGGATTTAGATTAGTATTAGAACCAAAGTTTGTTTGATTTGGATTAGGGTTGAAACCAAGGTTTGTATTATTTATAAAGTTTATGTTTGGATTTAGTTGACTTAAGTTTATGTTTATTGGTGGAGGATTTGTATCGGTGTTGTAACTAAAGCTAGATTGGTTAAACAAATTAGGATTTAATTATTGTGGATACATGTTATAGTTTAGGTTGGATGGGTTTGAGCCTAAGTTTAAATTAAAATTAGCTTTGTTTGGTTAAAGTGGATTTTGGTTTGGGTTTTATTGATTTTGGTTAAGGCTATAGTTAGGATTTGTTTTTGAATTGTTGGGGTTAAGGTTTGCATTAATGTTAGGACTATTTGAATTAGTTGGGTTTTGGTTTGAATATGAGCTAGGATTTGGGTTAAAGTTAAATGAAGGGTTTGGATTAGATTTAACATGAGTTAGAGTTGGATTTGGATTTGGATTAGGTGGAACCAATCCAAGAGTATTGGGAGGGGAAAATTGCTTTGGTAAACCACTATTTAAATTAGTATTGTTGAACATATGTGAATCAATGCTCAAACTAGTATTAGATGGTTGGATTGATAAGCTAGAATGTGTATTCAATATTTTATTTTGATTTGATTGGTAATGATGGGAAATCTTTGGACACTCTGATTAAAATTGATTTGTGGGTTTGAATGAAGATTCAAAATTGAACTGATTTGACCATGACCCTATGTACTTGGATGTACATTCAAATTTGGTTTAATTAAATTTAGATTAGTTAAACTTGAATTAGATTGAATGCCCATATTCAAGTTTGGATTGACTTGTTGTGTGAATGGTAAACTTGAATGAAGATTTAAGTTTTGATTAGTTGGGTTGATGATTGGTGAGTTTAAATGCATATTCAAACTCAAATTGGTTGGATAAATATGTGAGGGAAAAATAAGATTCACATTCACATTAGTATTAACAAAAGGATTGGTTGGTTGATGATATTAAAAGTGTATAATCTCTTGGTTACCATGAATTGCATGGATTTATATGGAGAATCCATGGCATGTTTGCCATGATTCCTCATGTAAGATAGATTTCCCTTTGCTTTGAGAGACTTTGGGATTATGTCTATAGGATGTTACAAGGGCATTTTTATCCTATGAATAACCTTGAGAGGTAGATTGAATAAGATTTTAGGGTGAAGGTTATTTATTTGCAATCAAGTATTACAAGTTTTTCACATCAAAGTTAGGCAGGAATTTTGATCCAAAGCCCAAAGATTGAACCAAGACTTCATTATTACTTGACATGATATATTGATCAAAAGAGAGTGGAGGTTGGATAAATTTTGGTCTACCCTTACCTTAGTAATCCCCTCCTTATTCTTCTTGTTCAGTGATTTCATGTATTTTTACATGATGCTCTTGGCCAGTGAATTGAAAGGGATCATTTCCAAATGGATTGACCCTTGAATTTGGGTTATTAAGCATGGACATTTGCCTATTAATAGGTGACATGAATAGGGAGAAGGAAAATGACTCAAAAAAGAGGAATATTTAAATTTAAAATATTAACCAAAGTGACTAAAAAAAATTATTTTAAACTAATTACTTTGAGTTTTTGAGGAAATTTGATTTTAAGATGTTTTGATAGATTTAAAACTCAAAATAAATTTGTTTACAAACAAAGATATTTATCACATGGAAAACACAAGGAAACAACAAACAAAGTATTACTTTAAACAATCAAGCAATTACATAAAAAGGTGAAAAACTAGGATAAAGGTCATGAATAATGTTTGGGTCTTTTGATATTACTCATTCATGCTCTCAGTCGTGGCCTAATATTTTAATAAAATAACCATGGAGGATCTTGTTGTTCTCATGGCCCACTGAGCCCAATTTTAAAGGTGTGTGGAAGATAACTTATTGGTGTTAACTGCTAACTAATGCACTAAAGTTGAATGGCAAAGAGTTTTTCCTAGGCTTAAGGTTTAAACAATCTTATCTAAGGAGAGTCCTTAGATATACCTTTTGGTACATTCAGGCTTGATTCCATGGAATAAATAGATAGAGCAGATGCAAACTATTGGATTTTATCCCAAAGTGCCCAACATATTGATAAGGGTTTTAGTGTGTTGACAATCATTAATATCACATTTTGAGGCAACTATTGAAACTTTGGGTATTACAACATGAACTCCCCTCAGGTCATGATGTGCTTAAAACCCACAACTACATAGGTAATTTAAATATTTGGATCTCAATTTGTATATCCTACTAGTACATGGGGTTCTACCTAATGCATGGTGGTGAAATCCATGATTAATAAAGCCCATAGAAAAAGAAATAAAAATTTAGTGCTTATTTCTGATTTCTAAGTATCATCACCAATGTGATGTCAAGAAAGCATCATATGAAAGCATAACTTGGGTAATGAAAAATTTCTAAAATTACTTTTTATTCTCGAGTATCATCACTAATGTGATGTCAAGGGTAGAGCATACATAATTTCATAACACAAATAGAATGTTGAAATAAAATAATTAGATCCAATAAACCAAATATGAGCTAATTACTAGAAATTGAAAACTAAAATTGAAAAGAAATATTAGTAGCAAAAATAAAAATAATTTTGTTTTTGTTTTACCCTTTTTGTAAAATTTCTTTGACAATCATCTTGCAAACGATTGGTAGAGTGTTTGTTTGGACTTAGAGTCAAGGCAACCTATAATAGAGCAAGAAAAAACTACAAAAATAATACAAAAACTAGCCTTTTTTACAAATTTGAAGTTACACAGTAAAGTAAAAAAGTGAAATTATCACTGGTTGGACATAAAAAATAAACAAAATGTAGGAAAACACAAATGATTTCATAATTTTAGTCAATTTCACAAGTAAATCTATCAAATTAACAAATGTAGTTACCTATTTCACAGCTTAAAATGATGATTTTTTAGTTAATAAAAATGATTTCATTGTTGATAATGATGATTTCACAGTTTATGATGACATTTTTGTAGTTTCAATATGATTTCATAATTGACCTACAAAAATTTGAAATAGAAGATACACATAAAATACAAAGAGTAGAGGGGATGATTTTTTATTTTTTAGATGATTTTGTGGATAATGTCAATAATTTTGTAGTTAATTTCAACAATTTCACAGTTAAGTACAATGATTTCACTGACAAACATGCCAAATTCATAGTTTGCTTAAAACATAGAGTTATAGAAAACCAAAAACATAGACATAAGTATAAAATAAGTAGAAAGATGTTGGAAATACAAAAATTAGTAAACATACTATAAAAATAAGGTTAAAAATTATTTCACAATTTTGGGTT
This sequence comes from Torreya grandis, assembly GCA_037957365.1. Taxonomy (NCBI): domain Eukaryota; kingdom Viridiplantae; phylum Streptophyta; class Pinopsida; order Cupressales; family Taxaceae; genus Torreya; species Torreya grandis. Next base: position 246,080 of record JARHVA010000633.1, on the reverse strand, counting down.
ACAATTTTTTGGTTAATGTCTTCAAATACATAGTTACGTAGTAACCGCACACAATCGAATGAAAAATTCCAAAAAATGATTTGTAACTTCAAAAAACACTTCCAAGATGAATATTATACACATATGAAGAAGAAAAACAACAAACCCCAATTGAAAAATGCTTTCTAAATTCAATTATGATGAATATGAGATTAAAAAGATGAGGTAATTGTCCCACCAGTGTGCCAAAATGTATTGAAGAAAATCTAAAAAGGAAAATTAAACTAAGAAACCTTAATCTAAACTATCTCAAACTAATCTAGAATTATAAACAAAATAAATAATATAAAATTATACCTTATTTTCAAAAAGATTCTTTCATTGAACTATGAATTTGATTAGCTCGCTTTGAATTGTGATTGCTCACTCTTCCAATGCAAGGTAAAATGGGTAGAGTTTTGGTGAAAATTACTCTTTGATGGTTCTGATTCACTTTGGATTTGCTTTTGAATTTGATATCACTTCATTAACATAAGTTAGGATGATGAAAGTGATGGCTTTAATGCTTATTTATATATTTTTTGAGGAAAGACCCAATGGTGGAGGATTATTTGAATATTTCAAATAATCCAAATAATTTATGGTGGATAATAAGTCCTCATCCATGAGGATTATGACCATTTTAAATGGTTGAGAGAAACATGGATATGGTTAACTGAGTCACTAAGACTGATTCAAACTATTTGTAAACTCAAGGGATGACTCAAACGAAGTTGAGGAAGTTATGGGATTATTTGGGGTGAGTCAATGTGTGAGGGAGATTAAGGTGTAAGATGTTGGATGAAGTATAAAATATAGATTTTATAATTAAATTTGGATTAAAAGTGTGCAAAATTGATAAAATTTGATTTATTCAATTGTTTAAGAAGAGGGGAATGTCATGAATTATATTTCAAATGTTAAGAAGAATAATTAATATGTTTTAGGTGTATTTCTACATGAAATATAATTTAGGTGTCTACAACGTTACATCAAATCACCTTAGAAAGTAAAGCATATCATTCTTGGGTTGATTTAAATGTTATATATGGTTAACCTATAGTGCACAATATTTTCTTGTATGCACCATTACTACATAATTTTAAGATACCAATATTTTCTAACTTTAATAGAACCAAAGATACTTATTTATATATAAAATATTTTATAGGGTGATGAATTTAATTGATTTCATCATTCACTTCCTAGTAAGTCTTTACATACATATGATGAGTTATAGGAAGTCTTTATTATGCACTTAAAATAAAGGAACCAGAGTTACATATGAGAAGTTACCATATTTACATTAGGGAAAGTTAGAGCCATTTTGTGATTACATATTAAATTTTAAGACATGTATGCAATATTTAATTTATAAACCAACATATTTTTAAACACAATACATATTTTGAAAGGGTCTCAATTTCCCCCTTAAATAAGATTTGTTGTATCAAATGTCTAAATCATTTCAAAATCTTTGTCATGAGTCTATTGCATTAGAGGAAAAATTGAGACTTGTGAAAATAAATCAAGAGGAAGATTTTGATTTTGAGTTGTTACCACTAGAGTAACCTAATTAAATTAAGGATCCTAATCCACATCTTCCTAAAGCAAAGATTCCATATAAACCAAAAGTTAAAGTACTAACTAAAGGGAAAGAATTAGTTTTCAGATAAACTTTTATTATAACTAAAAAACCTTATGTCAAAAATCAACCTATATAGTCTTTTTCATTCATAGATATAAAATTCCTGACATTATTGTATGTGAGTATGACTACACTTCCTCCTAATCATTATCATCCACCATATCGGTTGGACATAAGGATAAATAAACCTTATTATAATAATCATCACATTAATAATCAATGGGATAATGATTTTTGTGCACTTAACAACAAGATTGAGTAGTATGTTGGCATAGGTATTATCATGTTTGCTAAGAGGACATACAGATCTCCTTCTCCTTGTTTCACTAGATCAAATTATATAAAGACTGAGTTATCCCAAGATGTTTCTATTAAATAACTAATGGTCACTCATTATATGGCTAGAAATGCATCTAGAGAACCACTTTATGAGAGATCCATTGTGTTACCAATTCAACAATAGTGGAAGTCAATAAAAAATCCTAAATAAACTTATAACAATGTTGTAATATAAGAAATGAAAATCAATCAACAATGAAAATGCAATAGCTAATTTTTTTGTGATAGATGTTACACTAATTCTTACTACAATTATTCATAACAAAATAGTTCCACAACTGAAAAATGATTAGCATGGTTCAAAGTTTTTATTCCTTTTAGGTTCATCAGATGATTATGTAGGTTACAGATAGTTCTTTGCATGATCCTCAGATATACATTATAACTTTATTTCAAAGTATTAATACTTATCATATCCAAATTAATTAAATAATCCACTTAAAATTACCATGTGCCAAAATCCATAAGATAAATACAAATTTGAAATAATAAATGAACTCATATATATAGGTGTCTAACAACATAAAACATAATGATATTTTAAAACATCAAAACAATCACTAGATAATATGAGCCCAATAAACATGACCTATATATATATATATATATATATATATATATATATATATATATATATATATATATATATATATATAGGTGTCTAACAACATAAAACATAATGATATTTTAAAACATAAAAACAATCACTAGATAATAGGAGCCCAATAAACATGACCTATACATCCATCTCAACATCCTCTACATCTCCTAATAATGGATCTCTAGATGCATAAGCTCTAGGGTCTCCTTGCATCCTTGATATCAATCTCTCCCTCTACTCATGATCCTCGTATACATCTAATCTCACCTTCAAATCCACATGCTCTTTATAAGTGAATGTACTCATACAATAATATCAAACCTAAGGAAAGCTAAATATTTAGATGGGGTATCTTTTCTCTAGATAACTATGTTCTTAGGTCATCTTGATCAACAATAGCCCAAACATAAGTAGTAGTAACAATTGCAACTCGATCAAATAATAAAGTGTGTACTCTCACAATATTTATTTCTCACTCAATCCACCCATCCATAACATCATTGGGTACATGTCAAGTAATATCATGCAATACTGACTCAATCATCATAATCTTCATCCTCTACATAGACACAAAAATAAAAAAATTAGCTATAATTTAGAAATCCAAAAACCAAAGTGCACTAGAAAACTAACTCAAAAATATTATACCTCTAATGACCTTCATAGGTAATGCATCTATCACATCATTTATGACACCATCCCCTCTAGCTATAAATAATATAAACCATTTATGCTTGGTCTACCATGTGACATACATATCTTTACAACCTACATCATCCATGTCTAGGATCTTTATCACTAGACCCCTCTCATTCATAGGTATGGGAGTGAGGTCCACCTCATATGGCCTACCTATATCTCCTAGCCTCACTATAGCTCTAACACTATGTGCACATACCCAAGACATTGGTGACACATCTTTCCTCACACCAAATTATTATGTGATCCAATCATACTAAAAGTTATCATAAACAAATGGCTACCTATTATGGAACCAATAACTGACCAAGATTCAAGGAAACTGTGTGCCATGCTTTGGCCACCTATTAAATCCTCTATATGGCCTATATATAATTGATTTTTAATTCAACTCATATAGTAATCTACTCCATTTCATGGTGATCCTATCTCACACATACCCCCTATTGACCCATATCTATGTGTATTTCTAAGGATGTGTCCAATTAGCATCAAGAATCCTAATAGGTAAAGTCAAAACAATGTGTTCACAAGCCCAAAAATGTAAAATACTATCAAAACCAATCCCTCCATTGAACTCATTAATTTAAACCTATATAAATCATGATACAAATGTGCCATCATAGTATGGCCCTAGAAATACATCGTACCATGATCCTCAATATAATTAATAATGGCATGCATCTTAAAATAAATTGAAACACCACCACTATGCATAACTATAAATGATGCCAATAAAATACCTAGAAACTTATACACATGTAGAACACTAGATAAAATAACATCAGACAACATCACATTATAATGTATAGTATAGTGTAGATGTACATGAGCCCCTTAGTTAAATATCTATGGGTGATATACTTGGGACCACACCCACAATAACTTGAAATAAAATTTTAAACCTAGTAACTAACAATCTAAGAATCCACCACACATCCTTGAGTGTCATTGTTGTCTCCCTAGTAAGCAAACAAAAAGTGCAAGTGTCAGCATCCCATCTCTCAAAAAAATTAGTCATCATGTCTACATCATAGGGCATCTGATCTAGCCACTCTACATAAATCAAACCTTCCATCTTGATAATAACACTCTCATTGTTAGATAGAGGTAATTCATGAATAATTTGTATTGGGGTGAGAACTCTTTGTAATAAATATCCTCCTCTAAACATGCAAAATAGGTAAATTTTAAATTATAAATGACAAAAAAATGAGTCTAAAAGTAATAATTTATAACATACAATAGCTTATTTAAAGATCATAGAAAAATAGGATGTTATCACTACCAATAGGATGATACTATGTTTTTAGATAAATCTATGTAGATTTTGGGCACCATCGACCAATCAAATATGGGGGTGCACTAAAAAATTAAAACTTAAAATGTAAATAAAAATAATTAAATATAACCTAATAAAGATTCTCAAAATTTACAAAGATTAGATTTCATTACTCACTATTTTGACATCCTTCTTTGCCTAAATAAAGGCCTCTACCCCTTTGAATAGGCTTCAAGAAATTGCTTTCTTTTGAGGCATTTTTACAACTCAAAGCTCTAAAATTGACTATTTACAATTGTGAAATGAATAATGATTTTGGAATTTTAAAATTCTCTATATATTGCTACCTATACCATACTATTATAGTACACAGATGATGTTCAAAATATATAGCTTATCATACTAAAAATTTGATATATGGTCATCCATAGCTCCTTTCCAAACACCATTTCTTCCATGTAGATGATAAACACGTAATCTTCTATATTTCTTATGTTTTGATCTCACTATGACTTTTATGATATGATATAGATCCTATTTTGAAAGTGTTATTTTTGAGATCAATTGTCTACAATATTTTTGGATCAAAACATTTCTATGATACGTTGATGAGGAAGACACAGATCATGATGAAGAATTCAGCAAGAAGAATAAAAAGAGCAGCCACCATTGATGGAAGAGAGGATGGTTCAGGCTTTAAAAGGAAGAAATGAAGGAATCAAGGTTGATGTTCCAAATTATGGAGGTAGTTTAAAGCCAGAGAAATTGATAGAATGGATGAATAGCATGGAGAAGTTCTTCAAGTGGAAGACTATGAGAAGACAAGAAGGTAAAGTTTGCATGTATGAAATTAAAAGGTCATGCAATGATTTGGTGGGATCACCTATAGAAAGAGAGAGAGAGAAGGTAAATAGAAGATTAATTCATGGAAAAATATGGCGAAGAAGCTAAGGGAGAAATTTCTTCTTGTGGATTATGTACAAACCCTATACAGAAGATTTCAAAATTTAAGGCAAAAAGATCACAGTATACAAGAGTATACAGATGAATTTTACAAGCTTTCTATACAAGTGGAGCATGATGAAATATAAGAGAAGATGGATACAAGGTATGTAAATGGTTTGAAATTTTCTATTCAAGATGAATTAAGCATGCGTAGAATACTTAACATGGTGGAGGCTTATCAATTAGCTTTGAAGGTAGAAGAAAAATAAAATAAACAAAATTTTAGGACATCTATTGGTCCAAGAAGAGGCAGATCCCCTCCAATAATGGGATGAGATGAGTTTAATACCACCATAGGTGGCTTTAATTCCAAGAAAGGTGAATCATCACGTCATGTAGAAAGGCAAGATGATAATAGGCAAGGGTTTCAATACCAATAAAGAGGAAGAGGATTTCAGAGAGGATAAGGTTACGGTGGTGATAGAAGATGGTTTCAAATAAATGTAGATCATATGTTTGTTATAAATGTGGATAAGAAGGGCACAGATCATTTGAGTTTACAAACTATCAAAATCAAGAAAGGATGCAAGAAGATCGCCCAAGAGTAAATCTAGTTGAGGCTGAAATCGAAGAGCAGAATATTGAAGTTGCACCAACTAATGTTGAAAAGAATATCATAATGAGAAAATTCATGATCGCTCTAAAGAAGGATCAAGTGCAGAATAAAGAAGGTGGTGATGCATGGATGTGATCAAATATTTTTTGAACAAGATGTACTTTAGGTGGAAAGGTATGCAAAGTGATTATAGGTGGTGGTAGTTGTGAAAATATGGTTTCTAAAGAAATGATTGATAAACTAAATTTGAAATGTGAAAAGCATCCTAATATTTAGTGGATTTCATGGTTTAATAAAGGGAATGAAGATACAGTAGATAAAAGGTGCTTAATCAAGTTTTTATAGGAAAGAGTTATAATGATGAATTATGATGTGATGTTATTTAGATGGATTCATGTCATGTGTTATTGGGGAGGTTGTGGCAATTTGATAAGAAAGTAGTTCATGTTGGAGCAAAGAACACATACACTTTTTGGAAAGGTGGCATAAAGGTAGTTTTTTTACCTCTTAAAGAGGAAGATAAGATAGAAAGCATGCTCTGTACTAAATAATTTATCCAAGATATGAAGGTAGCAAGTTATTGTTATGCACTAGTAGTAAAGAATAAAGAAATAGAAATGGTGTCAATATCAAAAAAAGTAGCAAGAGTGTTGAAAGAATATGCAGATGTTATACCTAATGAGTTACCAGATGGTTTACCAATGAAGAGAGATATTCAACATCACATTGATTTGATTCTAAGATCAACTCTACCCAATCAAACGGCTTATAGGATGAGTCCAATAGAACATACAAAATTAAATAAATAGGTTATTGAATTGATAAGGAAGAAAGTGATAAGGGAGAGTATGAGTCCATGTGCAACACCAACATTTCTAACTCTAAATAAAGATAGAGGATGGAGAATATGTGTAGATAGTAGAGCAATTAATAAAATTACAATAAATTATAGGTTTCATATACCTCATTTAGATGATGTGATGGATGTGCTTGCAAGAGCAAAATATTTTACCAAGATTGATTTGAGTGGTTATTATCATATTCAAATTCATGAAAGAGATGAGTGGAAAACTACATTCAAGACTAGGGATGGATTATATGAGTGGATGGTGATGCCATTCGGATTATCTAATGTACCTACCACATTTATGAGGGTGATGAACACAGTGCTATGAGAATATATTGGTAAGTTTGAGGTTGTTTATTTTGATAATATTTTAATATTTAGTAAGACTAAAGAGGAAAAATTATAGCATTTGAGAATGGTAATGGATTTGTTAAGAAAAGAGAAGTATGCAAATTTGAAGAAGTGCAGGTTTATGTAGCATAGTTTGGTATTTTTGAGATTTGTAGTTTTAGCAAATGGTGTGAAAATGGATGAAGAAAAGGTAAAGGCAATTGTTGAGTGGCCTATTCCAAAAAGCATTATATAGGTAAAAAATTTCCATGGTTTAGCAACTTTTTACAAAAAAAATATTAAAAACTTTAGTAGTATTGTGGCACCAATAACAAATTGCATGAGAGGTAAAGAATTTGCATGGACTAGATTAGCCACAGAAAATTTTGAAATTTTGAAGAAGATTATAGAAAGACCAATTTTAGCATTACCACATTTTAGCAAAGTGTTTGAGGTTGATTGTGATGCTTCATTTGTGGGAATTGATGTTGTGTTGAGTCAAAAAGGAAAGCCAATAGCATATTTTAGTGATAAATTGAATGAGGTAAGAACAAAGTATTCTACTTATGATATTGAAATTTATACTATTATACAAGCATTAAGACATTGGAGACATTATCTAGTGCCTAAGGAGTTTATACTATTTTTAGATCATGAGGCTTTGAAGTATGTGAATACACAAAAGAAGTTGAATAGTAGGAATGAAAAGTGGGTTTCTTTCTTGCAGGGGTATACTTTTGTGTTGAAGTATAAATCAAGAAAATAGAATCAGGTAATTGATGATTGAGTAGGAGGGTAGCATTATCAATTACTATGGTGAGTGAAGTAATTGGATTTGAATCTTTCAAAGAATTATATGATACTGATCCATATTTTGGCAAGATAGTTGAGTGGTGCAAGAGTCCACTAATAGGTGGGATAGATGTTATTCATGATGATTATCTTATACAAGAAGGTTATCTCTTCAAAGGGAAATAATTATGCATTCTAGTTGGGTCTCTATGAGATAATATAATAAAATGATTACATAGTGGTGGTTTGGCTGGACATTTTGGTAAGATGAAGATAATAGCTTTGGTGAAGCAAAAGTATTTTTGGCCAAAGATGAAGATAGATGTGGCAAGGTATGTTTCAAGGTGTATAATATGTCAGATAGCTAAAAGATGTGCATAAAATACTGAACTTTACATGCCATTACTGATTCCAAAAGAGTTGTGGATAGATTTGAGTATGGATTTTTTTGTTGGGATTGCCAAACATGTAAAGAGGCAATGATTTAATATTTGTTGTTGTAGATATATTTTTTTAAATGGTTCATTTCATTGCATGTAAGAAAACCAATTATGCCACTAGAGTTGTAGAATTATTTTTTATGGATATTGTGAGATTGCATGGTGTTTCAAAAACTATTACTTCAGATAGGGGAAAAAAAATCTAAGTCATTTTTGGAGCACTTTGTGGAAGAAGATGGGTACTAAGCTATAATTTAGTAGTGCATATCACCCAAAAATAGATGGACAGACAGAGTTGTGAATAGGAGCTTGGGAAATTTATTGAGATGCATAGTGGGAGGGAAGCCAAAGCAATGGGACTTGGCTTTACCATAAATTGAGTTTGCATAAAAAAGTTTAGTGAAAAGATAAATAGGAAAGTCACCTTTTCAAATTGTTTATGGGATAAATCTTATAGGTATTTTATATTTGGTACAATTTCTAATTGTAGATCAAATTAGTGATGATGCAGAAGTATTTTCAAAGCATATGCAACAATTTCAAGGAGTAAGAAGAAAGTTGTAGGAAAGTAATGAGAAATATAAAGCAATAGTGGATGTTAGAAGAAGATCCAAATTATTTGAAGAATGAGAGTTGGTAATGGTTTATTTGAGGAAAGAGAGATTTCAAAATGGCACATACAATAAATTTAAGTACAAGAAAATTAGACCATGCAAAATTGTGAAAAAAATAATGACAATGCTTATGAGGTGAGTTTACCATAGAATTTTGATATTTCTCCAATATTTAATGTTTCAAATTTATATGAATTCCATGGAGAAGATGGTGATGATGATGAAGATGAGGAATTAAATTGGCAATAGCCTCCATAACTATGGGAACCCATATACATTTCAATCTAAACTCAATCTATTACTATAACTATAAATTGATAATAAATGTTATCAAATCACAAACTAAATCAATAATTGTCATGACATCAACTATTTAAGTTTGGTTCAATCTACTTACACCAGTTTCATCCATCTTATCAAAAGAGGGCCATACATAGGCACAATTTATACAAAATTAATATAAAGGGGGTAGTCGACTTAGAACATACTCACTACATGCTAGATTTTGACTCAAATTATACTTCAGATTACTCAGTGCATTTTAGTTATGGCTAAGACCATGTTTTAGTTTATATAGATTTTGCTTAGTACATTATAATTTCACAAAAGCTATACATAGTTGATACAACTTATGTTTAGTTTATACATTACTTTTTCACAATATGACACATGATATATATAGATTGAGACACTGAAAATATACTTCAGGGATTTTAGATTTTGCCTAGATTTTTGGTACTTAGATACTTCCACAACCTAAAAATAATAACACCCTGATTTATTATCCAAAATCATGTAGTATTATCCATATTTTCATAGAATGGCTATTTTTGAATTGTCACAAGTATACCATTGTTATTAAATTATTTACCTAGATTAAAAAATTAGAAAATTTACTTAGATTTTATAGATGTTTATACAAATCAACAAGAATGGGGGAATGTGCAAAGCATATGTTTGCACAATTGGTATAATTGGGATCAATGTTTACATAGATTATGATAATGGTGGAATGTGCACATCACATTTCTACATAACTACAAAATTATTGCTCAGAATTTAAATTTCTTACTCAGATTATATGACATGGTATGTTCAATTTCTAATTTAGGTGAATGTGCATGGCACATAGTCTCATATCTTAGTATTTGCACTATTTTACACAAAAATAATGATGGTTCATGTCATTAAATATGTTTTATACATTATATTAAGTTTAAAATTATATATACACTAAATTTTGCATGAGGTATCTCACCAATTTTGCATCAAAATGAATCATATAACCATCTACAATGGTTGATTCAATTTTTCACTAGTACCTAATATATTGAGTTTTGTGGGGTTGAAGCCAATACAAGTTTTTGATTTTTAGGCACATCTATAAAAAAATTAAATATTGGGGGAAAGATTAGATTGGCTCTCCATACTATAGTCATTTACTAAGAATCTACACATAGACTCTATATCATAGTTCATCTCTACAGACATCACTCAAAGTCATGTTTAATTCTTTGTCCAAGAAGAGAATAATATTATAGACCATCCTCTCTCCACATGGGTTTATTATATCAGACCTATATAATCCCCACTTGTAAGAAAACATATGCAACACAAGTAATCTTAAGTATTACTTTATTATTTTTACTCTATTATTTTAATTTTATTGCATTATTAGAAATAAATGGGGGTACAGGTAGACACCCAAATTTGGTCAAACAAACATAAGTCTTATATATTTTCATGACTTTACATTTTAGAGATTACTAATTTCCAAATTTAGACTCTATTGGTGTGCCTTGTCTTAGTCCTTTGTCTTTTCCCTGTGATCTCTCACATTTATATATTCATTGTGTATGTTCAAGTATTATTCTCCCATTTTAATTATTATGTGAGTTATAGGAATCCT